>APFE031591555.1:103600-117534 GCA_000404065.3 Pinus taeda
TGGGCTTCTATGGGGCACAATAGTAACAATATGGGCACAATAGGGGCACAACAATATTAATAAGGGGTACAACTACAATAGTAATGGGGTAATCACTAGTATTATGGGGACCCAACAATTTGAAAGCTATCGCCGCCAACATGGGATTCAACATCAAATTATTGTTCAATACAATCCTCAACAAAATGGTGTAGCTAAAAGAATGAGTAGGACTATCTTAAATATGATTCGCTAAATTATGTTTTTCAAAAATGTGAAGTTCGGGTTTTGGGTTGATGTAGTTCTATGTGCAGTATATGTTAAAAACATATGTCCATCTCATGCTCTCATAAATTAGATTCCTTATGAAATGTGGTTGGCCACATTCCTTTCAATAAAGCATATAAGGATCTTTGGCTCCACCTACTATGCCTTTATTCTCAAGGAAAAAAGAAGCAAGCTTGATGCAAGCAGTTGAAAATGCATATACTTGGTGTATTCAGATACTACCAAAGTATATCGTATTTACAATGAGGAAAATAAGAAGCTTGTATTGTCTAGAGTTGTGATTTTTATTGAATCTTCCAAGACTAACAACATTATTACGTGGCACCTTGATCATTTGGATAGATTCAATCATGAAAAAACTTATCATGAGTTTGATAATGAGATTCCACATCTTGAAGGGGGGATTCCTATCTTGGATCAATATATAGAATCTCCTTCTAAAGCATTGTCTCCCCCCAATGAATTTATGGCCAATTCTTCAAATCAGAGAGACCCTTTGAGTGATGTGATTGAGAAAATTGAAAGGATAAATCTTGATGCAACCCCATCTCAATCAACAAAGCAACCTAGAACATCTCAAAAATGTCCCCTAAAATGGCTCACCAAAACACTTGAAAGTGTTCATCCTGATGAGGTTGGAAAAAACAAAACCAAAATTTATGCCTAACAAAATGGAGGTGATGTAGATGATTCTGATCTAGTTGATGATATGGATGTTTCATATGATTTTGAATTCAATTTGTATACTAACTTTGCACCAACTTCCTTTAAATAAGTTGCTTCACATGATGAATGGAAAGAAGCAATGCAAATGGAGTATAATTCTCTCATAAAGAATGGAACATGGAAGCTGGTGGACCCTCCATTTGGAATCAAAACAACTGGTTTCAAGCATATCTATAAGAGATAGTACAACTCAAATGCCTCACTTGATGATCACAAATAAATTCTCATGGAAAAAGGATTTGCACAAAAGAAGGTGTTGATTATGAAGAGACCTTTTCCTCCCCAACAAAATGGGCCACCATCTAGATTCTCTTTGCCTTAGCAGCTCATAGTGGATGGAAAGTTCACCAAATGGATGAGAAGATTTCTTTCTTGAATGGAAACTTGAAAGAAAATGTATTCATGTCTCAGCTAGAAGGTTTTTTTGAAGGGATAAGAACATAAAGTATGCAATCTCATCAAATCCTTATAAAGACTAAAACTAGCACTATGAACCTGATATGAAAAGCTGACTGAGCATGTTTTGAAATTAAACTTCAAACACTTTAATCATGAAACCCTTTTTCTCAATAAAATTGGAAAATTTGTGGTCTATCTTGTGGGATATGTAGATGATATGTTAACAATGAAGACTATATTGCATCCATAAAGAAAGAGTTGAAGAAAGGATTTCATATGACAAATTTGGGACACCTTCACTACTACTTGGGCAATGAAGTGACCCAACATCCAAGGTATATATTCTTTTCTCAAAAGAAGTACATTAGAGAATTGTGGAACAAGTTTGGCATGGTTGAATGCAATCTTTTGTCTATTCCAATGGAACAAAATTTGAAGCTTGCATCTAAAGAAGGGAATGAATCTAAGGATGAAACTAATTATAGACAGGTTGTGGTAACGGGCAATTAAGTGACCCAACATCCAAGGTATAATTCTTTTCTCAAAAGGAGTACATTAGAGAATTTTGCAACAAGTTTGGCATGGTTGAATGCAATCCTTTGTCTACTCCAATGGAACAAAATTTGAAGCTTGCATCTAAAGAAGGGAATGAATTTGAAGATGAAACAATTATAGATAGGTTGTGGTAAGTCGTGTCTACCTCACCACTACCGGAAAAAATATTACATTTATTGTTGGAATTCTTTCTAGGTTTATGCAAAAGCCTTATGAAGGAAATTGGTATATTGCAAAAAGTGTTCTAAATTACTGAAAGGAAATTAGCCTTTTCAACTCAAATATTCCCTGGTGGATGAATTCATTCAATTCCAAAAAATTCCACAATAGAGGTAGAATATGTGGTAGTTGTAGAAGCAACAAAGGAGATTGTGTGGCTTAAAACAATTCTTGAAAACTTGTAGGAGAAACAAGTGAACTCTACTCCCCTTATAATTGGTAATACTTCTACAATTAAGTTGGCCAAGAATTTGAAATTCCATGATTGAACCAAATATATCAACACAAAGTATCATTTTCTTTGATATCATGTAGAGGCCAAGACTATTCATCTAAGACATTCTTCCACAAATGAGCAAATTCCAAACATCTTCAACAAATCACTTGGGAGACAAAAGTTTGAAACTTTCCAAGTGATTCTTGGACTCACAAACACCCCTTTGGATTAAGAGGAGGAATGTTAGACATCTAATCCTCAGGAATTGAGTGAATAAATTTTAAATATGTAAATAAAGGGAAATATGAACATTTACAATAGGACTTAACCTTGGAGGATCAATCCCAATAGTCGCTCTTTTATGTTGTATAATTATATTCTCATTAATTCAAGAGTATCCAAGTTTGGGAGTTACTTCACTTAGCTCGACACAATATATATTTATTCTTCCAGATTTCCATTTAGAAAGGCTGATTGGACATCCATTTGATAGACTTTGAAGTTCTTGAAACATGCTAATGCCAAAAATGCTTTAATTTCTTCTAATCTTGCAACTGGAGCAAAGGTTTATTTCAATAGCCTCAACTTGAGCATACCCTTTATAGATTAATTCTTGCATTATTTCTTACTACTTGTCCATATTCATTCAACTTGTTTTTGAAAAATAGAGAGAAAAAAGGGGGGGAAATTGGTTTTTAAAAAAGAAGAGAAGAGAGAAAAACATCTTATTTTAAAATTAAATATATAAAAAAAAATTACAAAATATGTTTAAATTTCCTGTTTTTTGAAAGGGAAAAAAACTAACTCTCTACCCTCATTTTACTTTTTTAAAATAGATTAGTGGTTAGAAATTTAAGCACGACATCCAGTCCAATCCAAATTTGTATTGATATGTTTTGATGGAATCCTAATCCATGGAAGACCCTTGGAAGCACATGTTTCACATCTACTACATAATTACCCTACCCAAAAAAATTCTCCATTGATCTCTACCAAACCTACAATCCCAATAAGCAATGCATCATGCCAATGTCCTTCATCTCAAACCTTGAGGCCATGTCAGCTTTTCACCTTGTCATGTACTTGTATGCACCTAGAGCATGATGAAAAACCCCAAAAATTTGTTTGTTTGATGTCTTTCTATTCGTGGTTGGCTTGCCACAAACAGCTCCTCCCTTCAGGCAAGGAATTGGATGTCTAAAGAGTGAGTTAGAAAATAAATCAATATTATCTCTCTTTCTCTCTAACTTTTTCTATCTTAACCCACCTAAAATTACTCATTTCCCTTGGATCCCCCTCCCTTTATTCCATCTCATCAAAGGAGCAATTCTCACTCCTTTATTTTTTATTTTTTTTTGGGGGGGGGGGTGGTTGGGGCACACAATGGGACCATCCACCACTTCTCCCTAGAGGCCTAGCTCGTCGCTCATTTGAGTGGAAATTGTGACTACTTCTTTGAGAGGCAAACATTGGGCAAGGGGGAAGACATGTGTGGTATAGGGGACGAGGGTATCAAATGTTGTGGTAATTTTAGGAATTGCAACCCCTCCTCTCCCCCACTACTACTCTTACGGGGGGGATGGTTTGGGGAGCTGAGGAGTTGTTGGGGTTTGCAAAGATAGTTCTAAGAATCACTTGGGAGGGGGGATCAAAATTAAACTTCTTTAAAAGGATAATCTTAACCACCTATATCATTACAACAAAAAGTTTAAAAACAACTTCAAAATTGTAAAGTGGTACTCTTAGTAACACCCACATTTTCTTTTGGGGTCAAAATTGCAACTTCTTTAAGACCCTTGGCCTTGACACTTGATGCCCTTACAACCAAAATCTTAAAATCACACCCTTAAATTGAAAAAAGATGCTACTAATAGCATCCCTTGTCTTTTTTAAAGCTTAAAATTTCAACATTTTTTAAACCAGGGCCTAAAAGGTTTGTGTTGTTGCAAATGGAATTTTAAAAATGACAAAAAACAAAAATAAATATAAAAAATAAATAAAAATGAGAAAAATAAATAAAAATAGAGAGGCAAAAGGGAAAATTGGGGAACAAACCCAAAGCAAAGAGAAAAAAGGTGTTATTTTAAAATTATTCTATTAAGATTTTTTTTATATAAAATATGTTTTAATTTATTTTTTTAAATGGGGTAGGGAAGGGGGAAAAACTAACTCTCTCCCCTCATTTTGATTTTTTTAAGTAGATTAGTGGGTGGAAATTTAAGCACAACATCCATTCCAATCCAAATATGTATTGGTATTTTTGTATGACATCTTAATCCATAGAAAACCCTAGGAGGAACATGTTTCATATTTACTACATACTTACCCTATCCAAGGAAAATCTACATTGGTCTCTACCAAGGCTCCAATCCCAACATGTAATGCATCATGCCAATTTCCTTTATCTCAAATTCAACTACCATGCCAACTTTGCACCCTATTATGTTTTTTTTTTGCACCTAGATTCTGATGAAAGAACCCAAAAAAAAAATTTTTTGGATGTCTTCCACTTCGTGACTAGCTTACCTCAAATGGACCCTCCCTTTAGGTAGGCAATCGACTATGTATATGTTGAGTTAGTGATGAGTTAGATGATAAGGAAATATTATCTCTCTTTCTCTCTAACTTTATCTATCTTAGCCCACATGGAATTATCCGTTGTCCTGGGTTCCACCTCCCCCTCTACCCACTCATCAATGGGAACTCCTCTAGTGGGGGTGCACAATAGGAGCACCCCCCACCCCTCCCTAGAGGTCTAGCCCATTGCTCATTTGAGTGGAAATTTTGGTTACTCCTTTGAGAGGCAAACAATGGAGGAGGTGGCGATGAGGGAGATGACTTGTTGTAGCAATTTTTAGAATTGAAACCCCTCTTCTCCCCCACCGCTACTCTAAGGGGAGGGGGATGAGATGGTTTGGGGATTGGAGGGGGTCGTGGGGTGTAGGAAAATAATTTCAAGAATCACTTTTGGGGGATCATAATTACAACTTCTTTGAAAATATGGTCTTAACAACCTATATCATTGCCACAAAAATCTTAAATTCAACCTCGAAGTAGTAAAGTGGCACTCCTAGTAACACCTCCCTTTTCTTTTCAGGTCAAAAGTGCAACTTCTTCGAGACCCTTGTCTTTAAAAATTGATGCCTTTACAACCAAAATCTCAAAATGAAACCCTCAAATTCAAAAGATCTACTACTAATAACATCCCTTGACATTTTTCAAGCTTAAAATTGCATCATTCTTCAAACCAACGCGTAAAATCTCTCTCATGTTAAAAAAAAACAAAAACAAAACAAAAAACAAAAAACTCATTAAAAATGGAAAAAATAAAAAATAAAACATAAACATAAACATAAAAAGAGGAAATAAATAAAAAGAGAGAGGAAAAAGGGGAAAACCCCAATACAAGTAGAAAAACATGTTATTTTAAAATTATATTATTAAGGTTTTTTTATAAAAATATGTTTTAATTTTTAATTTTTACTTTTTTGGGGAGGTGGGTGTGGGGGGGAGAGGAGAGAAGAAAAACTAGTTCCCTTACCCTCATTTTAATGCTTTTAGATAGATTAGTGGGCATAAATTTAAGCACAACATCCATTTCAATCTAATTTGTATTGGTATTTTTTTATGACATCTGAATCTGTAGAATACCCTAGGAGGCACATGTTTTACATCTACTACATACTTATCGTACTCAAGGAAAATATCCAATAGTTTCTACCAAAATAATAAGAATGAATGCATCATGTCAGTGCCCTTCATCTCAAACCCAATCACCATGTCATCTTTGCACATTCCCATGTGCTTCTTTGCACCTAGAGCACGAAGAAAGAACCCCAAAAAGTTCTATGTTGGATGTATTCCACTTTCTAGTTGAATTGCCACAAATGGCCCCTCTCTTTAGCCAGGCAACTAACTATACAGATGGTGAGTTAGGAATGAATTATCAGATAAAGCAATATTATATCTCTCCCTCTCTCTCTAACTCTATCTATCTTAGCCCACTTGGAATCATCCATTGCCCTTGGTTCCCCCTCCCCCTATCCCCACTCATCAAAAGAACAATAGTCACTCCTTTAGTGGGGGGCACAATGGGAGCACCCCTGACCCTCCCTACAAACATAACCCATTACTTATTTGAGGGGTGGTTGCAGTTGCTCCTTTGAGAGGAAAACATGGGAGGAGTCAAGGGTGAGTTTTGGGATGGGGGAGAGGGGATGAGGTGTTATAGTAATTTTGAGAATTGAAACCCCTCCTCTTCCCCACAACTACTCTGAGGGGAGGAGGTGGGATGGTTTTGGGAATAAACAAGGTAATAGGATGTGTGGAAATAATTCTAAGAATCACTCCTCCCCCACTAAAATAATTTTGAGAATTACTTTTCTTCGGGCTCTCTATTTTTTTTAAACAATTTTTTCACTTTTTTAAATTGTATTTTTAATTTTTTTAATATTGTTGTTGTTATTATAATAATATTTTTTAAGTCTTTATAAATTCCTTGTTTTGTATCTTATGCCTTAATTCGGGATGCAATTTCTAGCAGTGGGCTTCATCATGCCCCTCTTTGGAACACTGTTTGCATGTGATTTTCTCCCCTTATTTCTTCACACTTGCATTCTTTTCTCCCTTCCATTTTCCACCCTTTTCTTTATCCTTACCCTTGAATGGTTTCCTCTTACTACCCTCTTCCTGAATGTTCTTTCCTCTATATTCAAGGTGTGTGGCTTGTACACATATATCATCTAAATTGTTTGGATTGAACATAAGAATAGTATGTTTCAGATAGGAATGTAAACCCCCAATATATTTTAGCAGTGTATCTTGGGAATTCAAATTCACTCCTAGTAATAAAGACCTATTCCTAAACTCCTGTGTATAACCTTGGACTGTTTGGCCTTTAAGCTGCCTAAAATTCTACCAACTCATAATGGCTTTTTGCATATAGGCTAAAGGATAAAACTATCTTTCAATTGCATAAACAAATTCAACCCAAGTGATGGATATCTTACCATGGATTCTCATTTCCTCTTGAGACTTTTCTTCCCACCAAACTAGTGCAGCTCCTTCTAGCCTCAGTGAAGCCAACTGGATCTTTATGTCATCTTCTTGAAGGTTCTGAATTCTGTAGTATACCTCCAACTATCTAATCTAATTGTCCAAATTTTCTGCATTCACCTCTCCATTGTGCATGGGAAGTTTGAATTTTATATCCAATTTCAATAATGGAGTCTTTCCTTTTCAGGTTTTTGAATGAGTATCAACAGTTTTAGTGGTGGTAGTGGAAGATGATGATGTGTGAGATGGTGAAGATGATGAGGAAGATGATGAGGATGGTGGAGATGGAGGTGGTCTTCCACCATTCCCTTTGGAATACTTCTTCTCATATTTTTTATCCTTTGAGCTTCCTTCTCCATGTGGAGGGTTAGTACTCTCTCCAACCATTCTAGTGTTCCTCTCTTCATAGAGGACTTTAACCATCTCAATTAAAGTGAAGAAATATTTCTTGAATTCTTCCTCTTCTGAAGAGGGACTTTCAGGCTTTCTTTCTCCAGACATAATGGTTGTGGATTTAGGCTTAGAAATTGGTACTGCTTGTACCTCTTCAATCTCAGCTGAAGACAAAACTTGAGGAGTTTCAAGTACAATTGGAACTAGAACTTTGGGTGGTGGAGATTGTGGCCTTGTGGCTCTCCTTCTTCTGGGCATTACCTCAAGAGTTGCAACCAATAGCTTCCCTTCTCCTTTCTACAACTTTAACCTTATAAGCATCACAATTTTGCAACCATTAATACCCTAATTGCACAAATTCAAGCAATCAAGCAATTCAACCTTTGCTATGATACCAACTTGATCTATTTTTGTATGATTAGTTTTGTTTTGCTAATAGCAATTACAGATTTATAAACATGTGATTGCTTATTGCTTCTTGTATTGAGGTTTCCTTAGTTGTTTGTGCATACAATCAGGTAAATTTCCTTAAGTTTTAAAATGACATTCATGAGAAAAATAGCTTCAAAACAAATATTGAACAGTACAGCAAACCATCAAAGAGACACTTTAACACAGTGTTTTGATGAAGGAGTTCACCCTGCCTGGGCTACATCTCCTTGGTCCAACTTCCATGGCTTGGGCCTCTATATTAGCTCAATGTGGAAAAATGTTGTTTTACAAAGCTCCATGGCTCATGATACCTACACCAATGTGTTCAGAATGTCAAAATTAGCTAAGAACACCTCTTTCTAAGCTCAATTTGGTCGAAAATTGACTTCTCTATGGCTCAGTGAATCTTTTCCTAGCAAAGCTCTGCTAAATCTGGAATGACTCCAATTAGTGTGCTAATTTTGGAGGCAGCCCGAATTTTGGGGCACCACCAGATTAAACTACAGTTAATTAGAGTTAAACTGCCTTAATTAATATCAAAATAGGGTTAGCGCCAACATAAACCGTAACCTCCGGCGGCTTTGGTGGACTGTTCACATGCAGTGGTTAGCATCGCATTAACCGTTGTGGTTATGTTTCGTCGAAACCGTCAAGGTGCTAACCGTTAGGCATTATGGTGATAGTATTCACATGGGAGACTTAAACCGTCATAGAGTGGGTGGTTAGCTGACTGTCGGATAACCATTTGATGTCACAACCTTGCATTCATGTGGTAATGGTTTGGTGTTTGGTGGATAGCCACCGGAACTAAACTGCAACAGTTTGCGGTTTTATAACAATGTGTTCACATGTGGGGAGGGTTGGCCTACGGGCTGGCCTTCCCCTAACCGCCAAATCCATTTCCATTAAACTTTAAATGTGATCAAAGTTGTAACATGGTAAGCACCACCTGGTAGAGAAATTGGTTAAGGCGTATGGTTTGCATGCGATAGTTCGTGGGTTTGACCCTGACTTCCACCATATATTTTGCTCCATTGTGTAGACAGCCAACCCAACCTTTGGGAGGTGCCACGTGGCGGCCTCTGGGCTTGCCACGAGGCATTCTTCCATTGGTCTAAATATGAACCAATAGACATGCACCAACACACCACTGTACAATCCAACCAAACATTGCCACTTGTCCATCCCTGATTTGTTGTTGACCTGCATTGACCATGCCTAGTCACCTACCACATTAGCAGTACGGTCTGTTGACTGTGCAGTGACTGGGCATTTTTTTTTGCAAATTTTACCTATTTAACAAAGTGATCAGAACATAATAAATTCCTCATACGAACTTGATTTTTGATGAAATGAGTTGTGTTAGGATCGTTTTTCTGAGACAGACGTGGTCGTTCAAGTTTCGAGCCATTCTAAGAACTTTGATTTTTGACCTAAATACTGAGCACCTGGTCAATATTCTTTTAAGGGTGCATTTTTGTTGAAGAGATTTTGTCCCAAGCAGGTCTTTTGAAAATTGGGTTGACAAAAATATTTCCCCTCTCTAGTCTTAACGAATTGGGTCTTTCAATGTATATTCAAAGCTTTTAGAGTTACAATTATATTCTAGGAAGTGTCGAGTTGTTTTGTTTGGTGTCAAAGTTGTTGAGGGAAAGAGACCATTGCATTTCTATAGAAGTACCTTGATAAAGAAAGGAGGTCTCTCTTGTTGAGAGTGGCCTCCCTCAAGAGAGACTTGGATTTGGTAGTGTTGGAACTCTTATATTGGGTACTGGGGTTCGGAGGTTTCACCATACCATGGTGTATTATGGGAGCTTAAGTGTTGGTCTCAGCAGGCTGGGGTTTATGTGAATATGTTTAGGCACTGTGGCAGAGCGTGGAGAGGAATAGGACCATGATGGCAGGGGGATGAGCACAGATGCGAAGTCGTGGTGATGGAGGGAGAAGGAGGTATTGAAGCAAAGATAGAAGAGGAGGTGGCCCATAACCGAGCTCATTCTCCTAGCCGTGTGGTTTTTCCTTTACCTTGGAAGCATAGTTGATGCATGTCACCACTCGCCTGGAATAGCTGGGAGAGAACCACCCTGATGATCCAAATGAAATCATAAGTTTCATGAATGAATTGTGCGCAATCAATGGAACATGCAGGATTGTTTGGCTTCACTCCAACGAGGTCAAAAAATATTGGTTTAGCGTATAGAACAAATGGAGGGGTGAGTGGCTCATGTAGAATTTCAAGTTCATGGGGAACTCGGGCCCCTAGATTCATCTGGTAAAAAAACAGATAATCCTCCTGCTCAATGATGTCTGTGGGATGTGTGTTTATCTTAGGGGTCTTTTGGGCATACTAGTCTTTTCATTTCTCAATTATAAGCAGATTCTAGAATTTTGTAAATAGTTTTTGTGCTTCTCTTCTAGCCAACAAATCAAATAGGAGTGAGGCCAGAAGAACAATGAACATTGGTCAAGCATGTTGTAATCTTTATATAAATTAATAAAGGTTTTTGGGCCAACAAAAAAAAAAATATTCTATTAGAAATAAGAGTTTTCATATTTAGTGATTTTGTTTTTCAAGATGATCTTTCCAAATCTTCTATTTCTTCAGTGTATCTTTGCACATTTAGAAGCAATTACTAGTTAATTTTAATGGCATTTTTTTAATAATCCTAATCTTATCCATTTAAATTTTAAGACAATGTCATTAATATCTTATTGCCTTTAAACACATTGACAATGCACTAGTTCTACAAATTCTTTAGTTAAAGTAAAGTTGAGATATTATTTTAAAATACATCATTATGAGGAAGTTATTCCCTATAGCATAGTAGACTGGATGTTCTACACTACTACTCGGATGTTCTTTTCTTCTTGTTATAAAAGTCGATAAATATTCGGGCAAAAAATTAAAAAGTAGTTAGATACTCAAAACATTAAAATGATAAGTTCCTCTTAAAAGTTTGCAAATTACCAAATCCTATGGGTTGATAATTGGTAAGATTCTTGAGAATGCAATCGCAAGTATTAATCATGTAACAAGTAATATATTTTTTTCATTTTGTCCATTAACTATCATATTACTTTTTTGTTAAATGCACAAAAAAATATTGAAAAGCAATAATACAATATGTGTAGTTAAAACAATCACTTTAAAGCTAATAAAATTTCAATCAATCACTTTACAAATAAATAAATTTAAATAAAATAAAAAATAACAAAAACTGAATACTCAATCGTAAAAAAAAATTAATATAAATTCCAAAACAAATAATACTATACCTTAAAAAACCATAATGAAATGGGTGGGAATAATCTCACATCTATGGGAAAAAGTTACTAGAATACTTCTAGGTGTCAATATGGGTGGAATAATTTCAAATATATAGCAAAAAGATTACAAGTTACAATATGATCGCTTTCTCAGTACTTCATATTATATTCTAAGTGTAAGCATATGGTTGAAGTTTTTTTATTTAGTTAGGAAGTCCCATCAATTCCAACTAATAATAGTAGCTCTCGTTTCAATACTAAAGGTTGATTGACCATTTATTACTTTTATTTTATTTGGATGAAGTTAAAAGTGATGTAGTGGTAAGAGTATGCATTTAAAATTTTAAAATAAATAATGTTAATTGGATTTTTTTCAAAGATGCAATTGTTATTTTTTTAATAAAATTTAAATTTTATTAATAATGTGTAAAATTCATATTAAATATATTATTATAATGATTTGAGTTTTTTTTATAAAATATGAAGATTTATCATTATTTAGTAGTCAAATTAATAGTGAGGATAGTTATTTCTAGTTGTTATTATTCAATGGTCAAATTAGCAATGAAGATAGTTATTTCTAGTTGCTATTTGTGAATGCAAGGAAAATCATACCACCTAGAATGACTTGTTGAAGGAGGTAGGCTTCCACTCCTGTAAGATACCTCTAGGTCTTGGGTCGTTAACATATTTCCTTACATCTAAAGAAGACAAGCTCTTACCCAAATAGAAATAGTTTTGAGGCATAGTTCAAGGCTATATAAAGATTTGAGTTTTATTGCTATATGTCTAAAAATATAATATATATCGAAAGTTTTTAAATTCATATTAAATTCATAATCGATCCTTTTCGGACTTGAACGTCAACAACTTTTGTATATTACTATGGAAAATTTGAACTCTCTGTCTACAAAACAAAACGAGCCACGTAAATCTAAAATCTGTCATTTTTATTATATAGCTTTTAGTTTCCAAAAATATAATATATAGAAAGTTTCTTAATTTTAACATTTACCATTAAAAAAATTATATTTTTGAAATTTTGTGTTTAAAAAATATAGATTTGATTAAAAATTAATATTTTTTAGTTTTTGTTATTGTATTTTTTGAGTTTTTATTTATAAATATGTTTTTTAGTTTATAAATCAAATTAATAGAGTGTTTTTTTTTTTTAAAGGAGGTTAAATTGTAATTATGAAATTAAGATTCGATATTATTAGAAAGCAGATGAGTTTAATGGAAGTAGTTTTAGTAATGATTAGAAGGATGTTGGTTTTTGCGTGAATATTATTTAGAGTGGAACTATTTTTTGGTTTTGGAGTAAGATTTAAAATTGCTTTTGATTTGTTAAGAGTTTATTTTCCTTAGATGTAAGGAAACAAGTGAA
This sequence comes from Pinus taeda, assembly GCA_000404065.3. NCBI lineage: Eukaryota > Viridiplantae > Streptophyta > Pinopsida > Pinales > Pinaceae > Pinus > Pinus taeda. The sequence continues at coordinate 116,518 of APFE031591555.1, forward strand.
CAACCCCAAGACTCAAAGGCATCTCACAAAAGTAGAAATATACCCCTTTATAGACCACCAATGGATCATTTCAAGTGGCATGGTTTTCTTTTAGTAACATCAAAGAGTCAACCAACATTTATGGATAACTAGTAATAGTTGTTCTCATTATCAAATAGCAATTTATGATAAGTTTTGTCACTTTAAAAAAGTATACGAGATAAATCAATTTATTTTTATCTTTTATTTTTATTTTATTTTATGCTAGAGGAATTGACAATTGGTTCAGGCTCATACTCGCATGATACGGGGTCAATTCTAATTGTTATCGCTATAAGCTCTATTTTTACTTGCCACGACCCTTAGACAACGCACAAGTCTGACAGTCAGGCGAATTGAACATGGAATCTTCATCACACACATAACTTTACATAACACCAGCTTCCCAAGTAAGCTACTCCCCGAGGGCTCAATCACATATTATGTTATTCATCAAAATTAAACTTTGATAATTTATTCCTAATAATAGCTTTTGTGATTTCTAATTATCATTCATTCTCCTTTATCCATAACTTCTTTTACCTTTTCAACTTCCTTCTTTAATTTTGTTTGGTATTCAAGAATGAAGCCTTCATTTATAAATATTCCTAACCCTTTTAAGTTGAGAGTTTTTTTCAATATGTTATAGGGTCTGTCAGGCCAGTCAGTAACTCCAATAGGCAGTAAAATTGATTCCATTCATTCCATTAGGTATGTTATTGTTATATACAAAAGGTTGTGACTGCTCAGTTCCTCTCCTGATGACTGTTCACATTCCTAATTTAATTATTTACATAAATTCACCCAATCGTGAGGATTAGGTGTCAACATTCCCCCCCTTAATCTGAAGGGATGTTGGTGAGTCCAAGCATCATTTTGAATCTTTCAAGCTCTTCTCTTCCAAGCGCTTTGGTGAAGATGTATGCAATTTGCTCATTTGTGGAACAATGATGGAGATGGATTGTTTTGGCCTCAACATGATGTCGGATCAGATGATAT
>APFE031591555.1:125853-155853 GCA_000404065.3 Pinus taeda
CAAACTTTTATAAAAACTTTAGAAATTGACAAATTAAAGCTAAATACCTGAATGGATATCAAATATACATCAAAATGGAATGAATGAAGTGAAAATGGATGATAAATAGATGGTTAAGTAAGTTTCTTAGAGCAAAAATAGACCAAAACTAAGGCCCAACAAGGTGCAATAGGAGATTATGCAGTAGTGATTATAAAAAAATACCACATGGGCAGTATGGCAGAGAGCCCAGAGAGCACAGAGAATAGAGGGACAGAATATGGCAGAAAACTGATACAAGGAGTTACAACACAAAAGCTAATTTTGGGAGTTGGCTCTGATACCATGTCAGGCCGGTCAATAACTCCAATAGGCAGTAAAACTGATTCCATTCATTCCATTAGGTATGTTATTGTTATATACAAAAGGGTGTGACTGCTCAGTTCATTTCCTAATGACTGTTCACATTCCTAATTTAATTATTTACATAAATTCACCCAATCGTGAGGATTAGGTGTCAACAGGGTCATTAGAGCTTATTTTAACATTAATCATCCTATCTTTATGTTCAATCAATTTATCAAGATGCTTTGTTTCTATGACGTAAGTTGTTTCAATTTATGATTTGTTGTTTAATTATTCTTTCACTTTTGCTTGTGTGTCTTCATCTTTTTGCTCTTTATTACCTCATTAATATCATACAAGTTTTAGAAAATAAGATAATAAAATCTCATAAAACTTTGATAAAATAAATACCCTTAAAAGATTACACATAACCAAAAAGAATTTTGATAAAGTAAATAAATAAAATAAAAAATGTAAGGGATTATAATTATTGTTAACATTTATAAAAAACATGTGAAAAGCTTTTAGTGTATCATAAACCATCTAATATTTATATATAAAATCACATTTATGAAACTTTGAAAAAATAGTAAGGGAACTAGGTCCAGGGGGTGTTGGGTTGTCATTTATGACTAGAGAGGAAACATTCAAATTACCTACTCCTAAAATCTTGGTATCACTTCCAACAACCAAGCTAAATGCTTTAATATAGGGTGCAAAATCGAACTCCTCCTTTATTTTGTGGAATCTTATCATTGTTGGCAACTCTAAAAACACTATCCATAATCTTTATCTTAACAATAGCCCTTCCAATGCCATATTGAATGTTATTTTCTCTAAACTAGCTTCATTCTCCCCTCTTTTCCAAAGCTCATCTTCTTCCACATTCCTAGATCCAACAATTCTCTTACATACTCACAAGCCAACAAGCACCTCTTAGAAAATTTTGTGGTAATTATGATTAATGGGCAATGGTCCCCCCTTCTGATCCCATGACTTTTCCATCATTATGATGTCCCACCAACCTTTGGACCACATGTTAGCCTTTCAATATCATATGAGGGATTATTATCTCATCATCTCTAGTTGCTCCATCACTTTGTGTCTCTCATCATATTCCCTCCCTACACTTCTAGTTAGATCAAGGTGGGATTTCATAGTTGTAGATGGAAATGGCTATCTAGAGGTTTTATTATGTTTTTTTGTGGGTTCTACTCATGATGGGAAAGGTATTTTGTGTGCATAGGCTTTATAGTCCCAGTGTTCTCTGGATTTTCTTCCTCTGGTTTCCCTTATTTCCTTTAGCCTCTCCTCATTTTGGGCTACTATCACTTTTCTTTGCACTTTTGACATGGCATACCATAAATTCAATGTTATTAAAGTTTCCATTGGCTAGAATGAAGGCTATATCGAAGAACTTCATTCCTCCCTCCACTCCCTTCACATTTACTTGGCGGAATTAGAAGCCCAACTTGAAGTGTCGATTGAGTATTTGAACTAGCACAAGGGCCTAATTTGTTAGGTGTGAGATGAAATTTATGTGTTAAGGGGATTTCTATCGGAATTTCAAAAGGGTAAAAAAGTAGAAATCCAATGGTTCTCCTCTCTAGGTTTCTCAAGTTCAACATTCTCACCAACCCTGGACAACAATCTCCCAAGTCTTAACAAATTTGTTCCATAAACATCATCAAAGAACTAGGAACTTAAAGGCTCTTCTCGACCTACAAGTCTCATTTGGTGTATTGTTTCTTCATCTAAATATCAAAGTATTCCTCCATATCTACTTTGTAAATATTTTTTTGAACATTCAGTATTTTACTCTTTTGAATTTTATAATGGATTCAAAAAGATCATTGTTTTGATAAGACTCAAGTCGTGCTCCTACTCTATATGTCTTTATAACATTCATCATAATTTAAATTTTATTAACATAATATAATTTTTCCAATTTTTGTGTTAAAAATAATATAAATATATAAAAAATTGTAATCACGATTAATAATTATAACAAAATATGTGAAAAAAATTATAATATGATAAATTATACTAACTCTATTTATTTACCCTATATTGATATTGGTTCATATAAATATGGAAAATCCTACTTAATCAAATTTGAATTAAAATCATCATATTTATTAGGTGGATTAACATTAATAACGAGTATTACGATCGAAAGGATGGAGTACACGAGCTCTACTAGGGTTTCATTTCTCATTGGCTTTTAGCTAGGGGCCATCACCGATCATGAGTCGAGGAGCGAGTTTGTTTTTGTTTGCGAGGAGCCAAGGTGATGGCAAGTCTCTCTCTCTCATCTATGAATAGATTTCGGATCGTGTATGTACAGATGTGATTGATATAATGTCAACACGTGATCTAACATCATGAAGGTATGAGTTCTGAAATAAAATGAAATGAAATTTTAATGTCCATGAGATTAGGTATAGTCTATGGGACCACTAGCTTCCCTGTTTTTGTTTTTTGAAATTCAATATTCTTATTATTCAAATTAATGATGAGTTGACCCAATATTTTAACAATACCCTCACTGAAAAGACAATGCCAAGGAACCAATGTTAACATACTGTTATAATTGTCTCTGATGTCTCTGAAAGCATCACATTCCAAAATGAAATGTTTTTCCGACACACCCGTTCTTCCCAAGCTTCTTTAGGTCTGTTCCACTGACTTGTTTCGCATTGTAGTTGATGTGAGTTAGTTCTTAATTGAGTAATAAGAATCTTTTCTCTCCATGGAATGCTAGCTCCAATGTACTCTTTTTGTTGGAGATTTCAAGTGGGGTTGAATTCTTGAACGTAGTACTTATTCTTTATACCCAACTCTTTCCCCATATATGCTTACAAAACTTCTCCATAACAAAACTCTTTAAATCCTTGCTATTTGTGGGACACGAATTGAGGTAAATATTCCATTTTTTCATCCATTTGTTGTTTTGTCTCATCCATGATTTCTTTCTTTCACTCATTCCTTCATTGAAAATAACTTTAGGTCATCTACCTTCTCCCATTTGCTCAATTCTTTGCATATACCTTATGAGACGCACCATAGCAAAGGACGGGATCAAAGGATGCAATGATATTTTTTGCTTTATGAAACTATTAGTTTTATGATATGTTTGGGAAGGAGGGGTAAAATGTGCCTTAAGGCGTTTCTCACCCTGCACTTTTCTCCTCGCATGCAATGATCTTTTATCACTTTGGGTATACAGTCACCAAAGGAGAAGCCACATGAGCTAGATATGGGGTTTATGGGTCAAAAGCTTGGGGATTCACCCTCCTACGAGGGAACCCACTATTTTTCTCTCTCGATGTGAGACATACTAAGATGGGAAAATTTCATAATTTTTTAAAATACTCTAATGGAAATACTTTTGTCTGAAGGATATAGGGTTCGAATCTTGTGGAAAATCTGAAGTAGACCATTCAGAATAACCTATGTATACATGTATGTTTACAAAATCTGTTATTTGAGGGGAAATTATTGCAAGACATCCTTTAGCCGAAAGATTATGGCATTGAAAGGAACTCCACCAAAATTTTAAATCTGAGGCTGCGAGGTGGAGCCTCAAGCTTCAAAAAACCCAATGGATCGGGATCTTTTAAGGATGCAATGAAAGGAAAGGTTGTCATTTCTACAGATTATATCCAAAATATGCCTAAGACCTTACATAGTCAAACAAGCAGAAAAAGCACCAACAATGGATGTTAAACCCGCAGATGTAAAATCACTTTTTATTGATCTATAATCTATGGCATTAATATGTAGATTTAATGGATTTTGGTTGAAAATTGAAGATCTACATCACTAGATATATTTTTCTTGGACACCCAATTGTGAACTTTACTTATGTTACAAGGGTTTTTCGGTAGTCCGATTTGACATAGAGAAAGCTAGGGAGCAAGTCCTAAATTATGGGTCATGGTTTTGCAGTAGAGTTGGACTTTATATTACCCCATGGTACCCAAAATTTAATGCTACAAACATGGTGGTCACTACAATGTCAGTGTGGGTGACATTACGAAATCTCCCCCTCCCTTTTTGGCACCATCAAGTCATGGAAGATATTGGGAATACTCTTGGAAAATTCAAAAAAATGGAAACTGACATAACAAAAAAATGTTTCTTCACATTTTCTAGAATTTGTGTGGAGATAGACCGTATTAAAGGTCTACTTGAGCGTATTCATTGAAAACATGAAAACCTTCAATGGACTCGTATTCTTGATTATGAGAATACTGCATTTAGATGTCAAATTTGTTTTCAAATGGGACACCTGCAGAACTCATGCCCACGGGAAAAAAGATCCCAAAAATGAAAAAATGATAAGCACATAAGATAAAAGGATGGCAGGTACCTAATAGTTTGGAGGATGAAGAAGAAGAGCCCGCGGAAAATCCTCCAAATATGGATGCTCAGACACAATATGGCAGTCAGGGAGACGAAAGATTTGGGAACTAGTCAGGAATCATGACCCATAACCAAAAAGGTTAAGAATTAGCAGAAATCATAGCACCAAAGCATCGGAAAAAGGAGACACTCTTTGAAAAGGGACAAGGGGGTATAAAGAGAACCCATGATGTTGAGACAAAAATAAGAAGCTCAAAAATGAAAGTGCTCGGAATCTCCCAAAACCGGTGGCAGATCGTAGTGATCGTTGTCCTAATTCGAACGCCACTTGAATCACCTCAATCCGACATCATATGAGGAATTTAGGATGTTCTAAAGTTTTGTCCAAACAGCTAAAAAGTAAAACATCAGGGTTGACTGGGTTGTTGACTGGGCAGGTCGTACAACTGACATCATCAGTGGGCTGTGCAGAGTACGGATCACTGTGCACCAATCCGAACTCGAAAAGTGGCAGGGAGGCAGGTGTCACATTTTTATTGGTTGAAGGGTTTCACATTAGGCCAATGAGAGGGTGCCACATGGCCCTTGGTGGTTGGTTAATTTTTTTATTAAAGGAACTCGGCGGGTTTCGACCCCTAGACCTCCCACAGCACAACTCCACGTCTTACCACCAAGCCACACCATTAGTTCTTATTATATATGGGGCACCAGTTATATTTATTATGACATGGTTTCAGCATTTGGGGGAGGAGTTGGGAAACATGGCCCCAGCTCTAGTCACCTGTCACACCATAAGGCCAACGATGAATAGGAAAGGGCTAAGGCGACAAGGGGTGGTTACCCTGGCCCCCGATCCTGTTGATAACCATATCACCACTCGGTGGGTTTTACAAATGGCACAGGAGTTGTTAGCACCGGTCTACGTCACATGGCGACCACAAGACCATCGGTGAAGGGCGCAAAACCAAAGGGATGGACGTGTGGCCCAGTCCCTGGACACATAGCCATAATGTGACTAAGAGACGGGCTTAGTCGGTGGGGGCGGGCGATTAGCCCCAACCCTCAACCATATGTGCCCACATGATCGCCCTTAGGGGCCAAAATTTCAGCACTAAGGCCATATTGGTCAATTTAATGAGGTGAAAAATTGCACTTTTGTGGGCGAAATTGTTGCTCGGCAGTTGGCGGAAACGCAGGATTTGTAGAACGAATAACAGGTTTTGCCAATTTGTAGGACATTTAATAAGAAAACTTTCAAGGAGCATATATTGCTCAATTTTTAACCTTTTTTAGCTCAAGAAGAGCCTAGATGGGGGCTTTTAGTATTATGAATTCAATAGAGACATCATATTTCTTATTTGAGTACTGTATAATGGAATTTTTGCAGAGTCGAGTCTTTTAGTGCTAGAGACAAAGAGAGTTTTGAGGCCATATGGATGCATATTTGAGTATGGAAAAAGCCTAGATAGAGGTTTTCCAACCTTCTAGTTACATCTGCAATAGCTGTTACTTCAGTAGAGTATCTATTTTCAATATTTTCTCAGTGTGCTTATGGGAAAATCCCTTTTCAACACCTCATTGTGAAGTAGTTGTATGTTTATGCTTTTTTATTTCAGGTGGAGTACAAGGAACTATTGTGAGAGAGTCTTTTTCTCTTGACATAATCATGACTTGTTGTAGGGAGTCATCTTTTGAGTGAGAATTCTTTGTAGAAGAATGTTCTTCATAGGAGAAACGATGCCACTCCAGAGTCAACAATTTGTAATGTGCTCATTTGCTGCTGAAACCAATAAAGTGGCCTAGCCATTGGAGGAAGGCCCAAAGACATAGCCTAAGAGGGGTGAACTTCATTATCACTTGCTTGCTTCTTCTTTGCATGATTATCATCTTGAGTTGCATATGATTTGTTTCACTTTTAAGTTCATGTGAAAACTTAACCACTCATCTTTGCAAAGGTTGCAAAACTAATTTTACCTTTAAAGACCCAAGTTTATCAAACTTGGAAAGTGTTAGAGGATGATCGTTTTTCCATTTTTAGATCAATTTGTGTATCTAAGAGTTCATATTCAGACAAAGAAGTCGTTGTGCAGACAAATGAAAATCAATTGGCAATAGTAACAGTTGATCCCAACTATGAGGTTTAACAAAAATCTCAATGAAAAAAGCAAAAAAAAAAAAAAAAAAAAAAAAAAAATTATTATTATGACACTTAGCCATTAACAAAATTTTGTCTTTTTTACTTTTTTTCTATTATTTTTTTCTTTTAATTATGCATCAACTAAAAAACTAACATAATCGAATATTTGAAGCATTTACATAAAGTAATTTTGTAATTTTGTTCTTATTAAGAAATTAAATAAAATTACACTTTTTCAAAAAAAAATCTTCTATTTTATTGCTAAATTATTATTAATTTAAAAAAATAAGAAATAAAAATCATTTACAATTTAATATATACACATTAACATTTTTTATTTAAATTTCCTATAAATTTTCACTTCACTTCATATATTCGTTGCTAACATGGATCCTCTATCAAATATCTCAAATCATCATTACAAGAACCGCTTGGTGGTGATGCTAAATCATGGCTACCCATACAGCTTCAAATATGTTTCCAAAAAGATGACCATGACAAGTGTCTTTGTTATAATACACAATATTTGATTGGTTTTGATTGAAAAAGTGATAACACCTTTTACACCCATATTATTTATTGGACCTGAAATCAAAGATCAACTTTTCATCACTTAAATTACAATTATTCCTTTTCATATGAATATCCTCAATGTGACCAGGCCTTCATGAACAAATCATTAGGGGGTGTATCAATGATAATGAGGGATTATGAACTATTACAATTATTCCTTTTCATATGAATATCCTCAATGTGACCAGGCCTTCATGAACAAATCATTAGGGGGTGTATCAATGATAATGAGGGATTATGAACTATATAATTATTGTGGTAATGAGGGTAATGAGAAATTGAATGTAAATATATTTTTTATAAAATAAAATTTGTAATTTGTTATCTTATTTTTTTAAATAATTCTATTTATATATAGGTGACATTTGATTATTATAATCATGTTTGTATTAATAGCTTTCATGTACGTGTATTATAAGTGGTATTTGTGTGTTTTTAATTCTCTCTTTCAGGCTGTAAATCCATTGATCATGATGACGCCTGATCCATTGGTCCAAATCATTTGCGCAATCTCCCTATCCTTGGCCCTCGTGCCTCATTTACTTCGCAAGCCCCTACTCCGACAATGGTGAACCTTCTGGTTATCTAACTCTTTGCTTCCTCTTGTCTCGCCCAGGTTTTTCTTGAAGTTCCTTTGTCACTCGCCCTGCTATACTCTCATCTCCCTCCTAGAGAATCATTATCATCCCCCCGTGACTTTGAACTCCCCTTCCTCATTCTCCCAGCTGTTATTGTGGTTTGCGAGCATGGATATGGTCATGGGCATCCCCCTCATGTTGCAGGTTTTGACAAGAACTTAGTTCTCTTCGACCCGGATATACCTATGCACATTTAACACAATGTGGCTTCTCTGGAAGTCGATGGAAACAGACACCTTGGTTAGGGTGTATTAATGATAATGATGGGCTATGGACTTTATAATTACTGTGGTAATGAGAAATTGAATATAAAATATATTTTTATTAAAAATAAAATCTTCAACTTATTATATCATCTTATATATATATATATTATATATATATATATATATATATATATATATATATATATATATATTATATATAGGGTGACATTTGATTACGGTTATCATGTATGTATTAATAGCCTTCATGCATGTGCACTACAAGTGGCGTTCATGTGTTTTTAATTCTCCCCTTCAGACTATAAATCCATCGATCCCAATGACGTCTGATCCATTGCACCAAATCCTTCGTGCAATCTTCCTATACTTGGCCCTCATGCCTCATTTACTTTGCAAGCCCCTTCCCCGACAATAGTGAACCTTCTGGTTATCTGACTCTTTTCTTCCCCTTTCCTCGCCTAGGTTTTTCGTGAAGTTCCTTTGTCACTCACCCTACTATACTCTTGTCTCTCTCCTAGAGAATCATTTTCATTCCCCCTACAACTCTAAACTCCCATTCCTTATTCTCTCGACTGCTACTGTGGTTCGCGAGCACAGATGTGGTCATGGGCATCCCCCTCATGTTGCAGGTTTTCACAAGAACTTAGTTCTCTTCGACCCAGATATTCTAGTGAGCATATAACACAATGTGGATTCTCTGGAAGTCGATGAAAGCATGTGCCTTGGTGATGGTCATTGGGCCCTCAAAAACCTATTGGCCAGACACTTGTGGAAGCAAAAACAAGCCAAAGAGGCTGCCATGAGGAAGGTTGTTAAAGCCAATGCCCAAATGAGTAGCCTCCACTAATCTTTGTGTCAATTATCATGTTACTTTGGCATCTCCTTCCCTCCTATCCCCCTCTCCCCTTCCTCTTCTAGCTCCCAAGACGACACTAGATCCCTCTCCATCTCCCTTGCTTCTCCCTCCCCTTCCATGTGAATAGATGATATGCAGCTACATGGTCAAGCGAGAAGGGATGCAGAGAAGGCACTGGCATGGCAAGCTTTGATTTCATATGGTTGTCCCGTTGTTGAGGAGCAGTTGGAAGACACAACAGCTCAATTGCAAACCAGCAATGCGCCAAATGAATCTATGACTTCCAAAGGCAAGAAAATTGTTTAATCTGTCTTTCATAATGGCTCCTATACTCATCTCTCAGATAACACCTCACGGGAATTTTTGTATTTTAGTCACCATTTATGTTTGTTACTCTCTTCAACTTTGTCCAGGGACTAAGTTTTCTTTGACTTATATTTTTACTCGAGGACTTCTAGTTTCCTATAATGGACAATTGGTTCCAAAATTATTATCATCAACATTACCATAACTCTATAAATTTTATATATTATTCTCTGTAAATTTTATATATTATTTTTATTAATATAAAATTATGAGTTACGCTATATATAATTAGTTTAGTTATATTTTTAAAAAAATAACATTAAATATTTTTACCTATTTTAAAATCCAAATTTTATTTAAAATACATATATTATTTAATTTTCTCACTTGAAAAATGAACTCTTCTCAAATTTCTTAATAAAAACTTCACAATAAACTTATTTTTTCCTTTTCTTTTCATATCAACTCTTTTCAGAATGAATAGTTACTTAAAAATACACCCTTTACAAAAATGATTAAATCATTACAAACTTGGGTGGCAACAAAACCATATTGTATTAAATATTGCACTAAAAGCATGTTATTGTCATTTTTAATAAACAATAAGAGCAACCGATAGTTGTCATAATATTGTTTACATGGAGTGTACTACACCATCATGACAAAGATATTTAATTCTCTTCATTTACCCTTCTCAACCAATAAGAAAATTCAATACATGACAAAGTACGAATACATTTTATTATTAATTAACCACTTTGCCTTATCATTAAACCATAGCAATTAAATGTATGGTATGTCAAGCGTGCACTTTTTAATACTCTAATGTGCAGTATTCAATTACTTAATCTAGTTTGATTAAAAAAGGGTTAGAATGCTTATGGCTAAGATTTATGGGGTGCAACCTGAGTGACTTGTATGTAATACATAGATATTCTTATTATCATTTAATTAAATTTGAGTTTAGATATAATATTGTGATATTATTAGAGAGTGTAAATTTAGTTTAGATATAATATTGTGATATTATTACGGGTGTATAATGAATATTTTAGGAGGGAAATTTGATTTAAAGAAATTGTTATTAACATTTTAGGAAGGAAAGTTGATTTAAAGAAATTGTTATTGGTTAAAATAATTTCGAAAATTATAAAAATTAATAATAATTTTTGGAGATAATGTATTTAAAAGAATAGATAATTAGATAAGGATACCACTATTTATAAGGAATCAACTTTTTTTTTTTTTTTTAATTTGAAATTCTACGAAGGAAAGATATAAGTATAAAAATAGCCTTGAAGCACAAAAAATGGGCTCTAAACTCTACTCTAGACAATCAAATGATGAATTGTATGTGTGCAAAGAATGATGCATTGAAGAACAAAAGTCTGATATCTTTTTTACTTAACCTAATCAGCCCAAAGAAAATTGGGTCCCTCAAAACCATAAAGGATGGCAAGCCAAATGCTTATGTCAAACAGATGCGCCTTGGATGAGATACCTTGGAAGGACTCTGAAAATAGTATCTCTCAGGTAGGGCAAGAGATATATATCCCTTATTAAATTGAGGCCGATAAGCATGTTTCATACTAAAATGATGTCTTTAAAGTTGAACCCCCAAGGGAGTATAGGTTGTGGTATTTTGATCGTTGTACGTTGAAAGTGGAAGCGCTAGCTAGAAAGAGCATGATTTGATGCATTGGAGATTACTAATCAAGTTCATTATCAACCATTGAAGATCACAAAATCTATATAGGGCATCAATTGTTCTCTACCACAGATTGACAAGGAGATGAAAAAAATCATGTCCCAGGAAGAAAGAAGCAAGGAGATTGGGACATTGTAAATAAGACAAACATTCCCATCCTTTATACTCTCCTTAAGAAAAGACGCAACTCATCAATGTAAGCCACAAGGAGAATTGATGAGAGAGGGCACCCAATGCTTGAGCACCATAGTGCTCTTATTGAAGTTTGAAAGACTATGAGCAATGCATAGATGACAATGAATTAACTATCCCATGTTGGTAAACATAAGGGTCTATGAAATACCAATGCTATCAAGGCCTCTCTTAGGACTAAGTCAAATGTCTCTTGAAATTCTACAAAACAACATAAAACTTTTGAAGTGCAATGGCATGCCTCCTTTAGCATGGCATGGACTATGAAGATGTGATCAATAGTTGATGCTCCAGGTGGAAACCTACCTATCCTCTAGCCTAGAGGAGCTTCTTCTTAAGCCTATCCAAAGCCCACAAATGGAGGATTGTAACATAAACATTGGAGATTGTGTGTTTAATGATGACGGTTTTATAATTCTTCAAGTTTGAGTTTACTCTTGATTTGAAATTGGGTGGATGATATAGTGGTCCATTATTCCCATCTTTCCTTTAGGTATTTGGTTGAGCTTGATTTTATATTTTTCTCATTCTCAAATGAAGTATGTTTTATGTGATAGAGAGCTAAGAAAAAACATGAGTAACTATTTTATATTGTATGATTTGTATCAACATGACATGTACATAAGAGCACATCTCAATTTCAATATCAAGATCAATGTCATTAAATCCGTATCTATATGGGTCATTGTTCATCTTCTCAATATAATACATGTTGTAACTTGGTAAACATGGATTGTTGTAGACAACTAAAGATATTGTAAGGATTGTGTATGAATTTGGTGCTAAAGCGTTCACATGTTCGTTAAAGAGTATTCACATCCACTAAGATGAGCACATAAGTTCTAATATATATGTGCAATGAATGAAACCTACATATTTTTTTAATAAAAAATGAAACTAAATTCTTATACTTCAAAAATATGCATTGTGAACACAATTGTTACATTCTTTCCAATTTTATTTGCTTTTTTTACTTTCTACTCTTAATAATCTTTTTAAAATTCAAAATTTTCATCCTTTACATTTATACCATTATTCTTATATACACACCTACACTAAAAACACATATAAAATAAAACAACATTGGTAAATTAACATTTAAAAAAAACATATAAAATAAAACAACATCTATAAATTAATATTTTAGTGATTATTGGGAAGTGGTTGTTTCATTAAATTTAAAACTAAAATATATCTACAATTACATAAATATATCCATGTATATACATAATCGTTAATAATAAACCATAATTCCTATTAATAATTAGCTTATGAAAAGTGTATGTGCAATAAACAAATGTATATATTATCCCAAAATATGTTTGGACTAAATAAGTGTATGCATATGAATTAATTATCATTTTTAATAAACAATAATTCCAGTGGATAATTACCTTATTGTTGTTTCCTTGCCTTCACGTTATATTTAAAATTTACATAAATTTTAAATATTTATTTTTAGTGTACAAACCTCAATAATTTCATCTAATGGCTACCATATTATGACTTCCTTCATTGTATTCAAAATAGAAAGAGCTCTTCATTGTATGGTATATTATGTTTGTTTTAATTGAATGATGTTTAGATGAATCACATTAGTTAGTTCAAAATGCTTACGCCAAAAATTTCTCTTATATGATTTTTACCAAAAAAAAATTCTTAAAACAAATATATTTTTACTATTATTTATTTTATTTCATTATTATAGTAATTTTTAATCTTAGTAGTTACATTGTGATAATGTTTTTCTTTTTAAGATTTTATATTTTTGAGATTTTATATTAAAAAAGTAAAATTTAATTAAAAAGTTGGGAAATTTTTTGTTCATTTTTATTTAAAATTTGTTGGTATTTTAGTTTTTGAGTTTCAATTTATAAGTGATATCAAAAAATGAATGAATGAATGATTTTAATGACATCCATGAGGTTAGACAGTCTAAGGGACCAAGAGAATAACAACCTTAACTCATCTTCATATTATTTTTGATGTCAAATCTTCTACTATGAGTCTTGACTAGAAGGATAGCAATCTTATTGATCTTATCTTCGTCAAATAGATGGTGCATGTTGTCAACATTTAGATTGTTTTCATATTGACTGACGATATCCTCTTAGGCTACACATTTCATGACAAAGTGCCATTCTGTCTCCACCACACCCTTATCGCAGAATATGCAAGTTCTCTCTTCCCAAACCTCCTTGGGAATCTTCCACTTACCAATCTCATATCTAAGGTGATGTGCCCCTGTCCTCAATTGTGCCATTAGCACCCTTGTTTTTCCTTTAATAGTTGCCCCTAAATATGTTTTCTCCACATGGTCGCAAGTTGGTTTGAACTCTTTGATGTAGTATGTTTTTTTATGTCCATTGTGATTAGTCCACATGGCAGTCCTAAATTTTTCCATCGCAAACTTTTTTGTTTCTTCATTGGTGCTAGGGCATTCATGCAGTTTGATATCCCACTTAACCACTTTTTGTTTTGCTCCATCTAAGTTTTCTTCCTATGATCTAATTCCTCTTCCATAGCTACCTTAGGCCAACGATGGTTATCCATGCTTTTAGCCTTCTTTAAATAGCTTATTAACTTGGTTATCGGTGTTGCCTCCAATGGGAAGTACCTGCTTCAACCAAAAAGATTTCATACAGGACTATGGCTTTAACTTTGAGATTGCTATTAATTAAAAGCATTTAAAAGGTTAAATTGTAATTAAGAGTAATATGTGATTTTGTATTATTAGAAAGTGTATGATTTTATTGAAGGTAGTAATAGCTATGACTATAAGAAATATTTTTTATATACTATTTAGGTGGAAATTACATTTTGATAAGACCTAAAACTACTTCATAATATGAGAATGTAAGCTTTCATGGTTTGAATTCATGTTGTTAATCTATTGTTTTCAGAATTAATTGTGTAGAGCGCAATGTTTTAAAACTTTGACTCTGGTTCAGAAACGGCCAAGGGTCGGCTCCAACTCTAGTTTAGAAACAGCCGAGGGTCAGCTCTGGCTCTAATTCTGACTCCAACTCGGTATCGACTCGGCCGGTTTGATTTCAATGACTCGGTCATTGTATAAAATACATTAAATATGTATTTTTTTATTAAAAAAATAAATGATCAAAGCTTCCAAACACAAAGCTTTAGAATATAGAGAGAAGACAACATATGATCAAAGTAAGCTCATGAATATATCCATTATATCATAATGGCACCCAATGCACCATCCAATACAAAGTTCATACTTAGTCACCAATGCCAGGATTCTTTTTTACCTCAGCCCAAGGACAATCACTAGACTACAACAACAATAATACCAATTCTCTGCAACTAATCATAGCTTCCCAATCCATCGGCATTGGCTTGGTACCTTCCCCCATCCCTCTGAAGCTCCCTAGGGGTCGACCATCCTCTCTGTCCAAAGCACAACAGCAGACAGGGGAGGAGATCGTCACGGGGCGTTAGCTTACTCTTGACAAGGTTCTTAGAGCACATAATACCCTGGGCTCGTCTCCCCCATGAAGCTGCTCTCCTTCAATTGTCGAGGGATAGCTAACCCTGAGAAAAAACTAGCTCTACGAAGACTCCTTAAGTCCGAATTGATTTATGTTGCCTTCCTTCAAGAAAATTTGGGTCCTGTTGATTCCATATCTCACCCCCTTGAATCCATGCTCCCCAGATGGACCTTCCAAGCTATTGATGTAAATGGTCGATCAGGGGCCATTGCCTTGGGTTACAATCCTCGCTTTATCAAGCTATACAACATTTGGGGAGGCGTTGGATTCATAGGGGCAAACATCTTCTCATCTGAGCTGGGTATTGATATCAAACTGATAAATGTTTATGGGCCTTTTCATCATCATGAAGACTTCTGAGAACACTTGTTGTCCTCAGACTTTCTACAACCTGACAACATCATCTTGGGAGGGGACCTAAATTTCTCTATGGGTTATTCAGAATCTTGGGGACACCATGCCCAGGTCAACCCTCTATCTACCTTCTTTGAAAATATCCTGGAGACCCACAGTTATATTGATATCCCCATTACAAAGCTGCTACCTACATGGAGGAACAGAAGGTGCGAAGAGGACAATCTTGCAAGAAGGTTAGATCGATTCCTCATCAAGGAACGATTACTGGAGAGAGGTCTCACTTTCCGATAATGGGTAGGCTCAAGGGGAATATCCGATCACTTACTGATATTCCTAGATATTAGGGGCGGCATAAGAAAACCTAGAGCTCCCTTCAAATTTAATACCACCTGGTTGAAGGATGCCACCTATACGCATATGATCACAGACTTCTGGAAGTCCCACCCTCCTGCTACTAGAGGGAACATTACAGAAGGTTTTATCAGCAATCTAAAAGAACTGAAGAGGCTATCTACAATCTGGGCTCATAATAAGAGAGAACAGGAAGAAAAAATCTTAGTGAAATTGAAACAGAAATTGTTGCGTTGGAGGACGAGCAAGGAGGGGTTTATATATCAAGAGAACAAAAGGATAAGTTCACTTTCGTAATATCTAAGAGAGGGAAAAATCTCAAAGAACGAGAAGAAACATGGCGATTGCGAAGTAGAGCAATCTAGTTGATGGAGGGAGATGACAACACAAAAATTTTCCACAAATTTTTAGATGGACGAAAGGTAATCAATACCATTTGGAAACTTTCCAACAATTGGCCTCTCTAGCCACATCTCACTTTAAGAAGATCTATCAGGCACCCCCCAATGCCACCTTAGCGAAAGTCATAAGAGTAACACAAATTTTCCCTCAGTTTTTTGACCAAGAGAATGTTATGGATTTGAACAGAGAAGTCACTCTAGGGAACTGAAGGCTACTCTGAAATGGTTCAAGCAGGACAAAAGTCCTGGACCAGATGGTTGGTCGATGGAGTTTTATATGGATTTTTTCGAAATCCTTGGAGATGATCTACTCAAGGTCATTGAGAAATGCAAATTGTCTTGCCGTATGCATGGAGCCATCAACTGCACTTTCATCGCCCTCATACCCAAATCATACAACCCGACCTCCTTTGATGACTTTTAGCCCATATCCCTGTGCAACTGCATTTATAAAATCATTTAAAAAATCATTGCAAACCACTTCCGACCCGTTCTCTCCGCCCACATCTCCTCAGAACAATTTGCTTTTCTCCAAGACCGTTAGATTCATGAAGCGGTTGGTCCAGTTCAGGAAGTGTTTCACTCTATATAGACAAAGAAGATTAAAGGTATGATCCTCAAATCAGATCTATCAAAGGCATTTGATCGGGTAAGTTGGATATATATCATAATGCTCCTAACTCATTTAGGATTCCCATATGAGGTTATAAAATGGATAATGTGTTGTATCACAAATATATCCTGTAGTGTCTTGATCAATGGAACGACATCTCCTTTCTTTCACTCTGAAAGGGGCCTCAGGCAAGGATGCCCCTTGTCTCCCTTTCATTTTTTATTGGTTATGGAAGGGCTCAATAGACTTATCAAATATATGCACCTTAGAGGTCAACTATTGGGAATCAGGATCACTGGCAAGTGCATGATAACACACCTCCTCTTTGTGGATGATGTGTTGATCTTCCTCAATGGGGGAATTGGGGATTTCACTGCTCTTCAACATATTATCACCCTTTTCCAAACTACAACAGGGATGGCCATAAATAACTCGAAATCCACCCTCACTGTATCTGATTTCTCTCCACATGAGATCTATTTTTCCCTTCACGGGTTTCCTTTCACCCTGTTATAGTTAGAAGAGGGCCTTAGATCGAGCTTGACCCTTGGATTGGGTGTGGAAATGCCCACAAGTTACCTGAATAACTCAAGCTCCACCTTGTCAACTCTGGCATTACACACATCAATCACATTGTTGACATGGAGAGATCCACCTTTCTCCATCAAGCATGGAAATATGCCCACATTCTGCTCATTCCTCAACAATGGCATCATCACTAGGAAGACTACACTGCTACCTTAACCGAATCACATATCAGAATAATTGAAGGGGAGGATGAGATTATTTGGGCACATGCAAAAAACGGTCGGTACTCACCCAAAGAGGGATATTTATGTCTTGCAAACATACACAAACCATAGCTATAGATTTATGGTGGAAAGGAATGTGGAAACTTAAAGCACCACCTAGAACCAAATTACTCATGTGGTCAATTTTGAAAAACAAGATTCCCACCGGAGACAATCTAATCAAGAGAGGAAAACATGGGCCCTTCTGGTGCTACCTAAGCAAAGACAGTTCAGAATCGGTGGACCACCTTTTCTTCACCTGCCCCATCACTGCTGATTATTGGTGAACTGACCTCCTAACCACCCCTTCTCAGTCCACATGGAGGGGACAATCTATCAGGGATGTTTGGACCACTTGGTGAACATCTGCATCCCCGTCAAAAGCTAGGAAACTTCCCCTTCTACTGGGAAATACAGATTGCTCGCAACTGCCTCATCTTTCAGGATGCCGCTCCTCACTAGCCCACCATCTCTGCCCCACTCTTGGCAGATTATAGCAACATACCAGAAGAAGACGAAAATCCACCCTCTAGATATATCATTCCGGAGACCATTGATCACACACAGCCATGGGCTTATTTTGACGGATCAACGCAAGAAGCAGGGTGTGGGGTTGGTGTCGTACTATATCTAACTGCTTCCCATCACTTTCAAATACAAACGGGGTTAAGAGTGGGCACAAATAATTATGCAGAGTTCATTACAGCAAAACACCTCATACAGTTTGCTATAGAAAAACATTGCAGGAACTTACAAATGTTTGGGGACTCAAACATTGTTTGCAATTGGATTAATAAAACATCAATTTGTCATGCATACACTCTGAGGCCTATCTTGGATGAGGTCCATCGACATATTTCTTATTTTGACAACTTTGTTTTTCATCATATATACAGGGAATGCAACACATTTGTTGACAAGCTTTCTAAGGAGGCAGCGGTCAAGCCACGTGACTCATGGATGATACAAGAGCAAAGGAATGGAGACCATTATCAATTTTATCATCGCCCTTTTATGGACCATGCAGTATAGGCTCAACTGGAGCCTGTATTTTATATGTTTTATTTTTATACTACGGGATTAGTATTATCAGGATTATATATTTTCCGGCTGCAACTACAGACACATACTCTATGCGTAGAGTATTTCTATTTTTTGAAAACAATACAAGAACACATCTGAAGACAAAGTCTCCCTGCGAGGAGAACTTATATATTTATGTTATTTTTCTTTACTTGACAGGCATACAGCTTCATTTTTCTGCATATGCGAATAGCATTTACAACATGTAATTTTCCTTAATATAATGGAAATTACGATTTTTTCCAAGGGGAAAAAATCATAGTTTCCCAAATGATAAGCCAATGAACTGATCAACAAATGTCTTCAAATGTGTGCCTTTGCTACAGGACGGCCTGTCTCATGCTTCTACCTAGACTGTTGGAGATGATTTCAAGAAATATGCCCCTAATGAAGTCTCAAAACCCTTGATTTAATTCTGGTCAAGCTCCAGAACAATCAGAGGTAAATATGTATCTATTAGTCCATTGCCAAAACGTTTCCCTTTTTAAAAACATTGTATGGCTCAATGCATTGCTTCAGTTTTCTAATTTATGCCACTAGGATAACCATACTTCGGCCTTGTAATTTTCAAAACTTTCTCACAGTGATAGATTACTTTAGGGCTATAAATATGCAATAAACAACAACCTAATCGTTGATATGTAGGAGGTGGAACAACTTTGACAAATGTGCTTTAGGATTTTTTTCAAAGAGCCAAGCCGGCTGGGTTGTTACCGAGTCAGCTAAGTCGATGACTGGCTCAGCCGGTTCGGTAACAACCCGGCTAGTCGTTCCGTTTTGGCCACCAAGCCGACCCGACCAGGAATTGGCTCGGTTTGACTTGACTGTTTTTTAAAACACTAGTAGAACGTACTTCTAATCCTCATAAGTAAAGAAATAGATTAACCATTAAATAAATAAATAAATAAAAGTCATTTAATATGAATATAAATATACCCTTTTATGAATCACTAAGTGATATGGTTTTTATTAAATAATATCAAGCAATAATAACTATTCGTAAATTACTAAATTATAATAAATTTCACCATTTTTATTAAAAATAAAATTAATAAAATATTTATTAAAATTAAATTTCAATTATTATATTTCATTTTAAAATTATTATATTTCATTTTAAACATTATACAAAGATTTAAATTAAATAAAATTTATACACATATATTTAAATTTAAATTAAATTTGAAAATAAATAATAATAAAACAAATATTCTTCCTAAAATAAATAAATAAATACAAATATAAAAAAATTGTAATCATCTTTAACCATTATAAAAAAATAAATCAAAAACTCTCAAAATAGCGCTAGTCATCGAAGACTTGTGCATAGCCTCATTTATGTGAGCCAGAGTAATATGGTAATATTGGTCCATATAAACAAGAGAGGTCTTGTTTAAGGGGATTTGAGCCCAAGTCATGATTAGGAGTATTTTGTTTTATTGCTAAACCAGTTTTAAGAACATTTTAGCAAAATTGAAGATGTAAATTAAATTGTTATTCTTGAGGATACAATTATATAAATTATTTTTATTAAAAATTATTTATTATTTTGAATTTTTTTTTTTTTTGGTATGATGGTTATTAGTTTGAAATTTTATGGATATAAAAATCTAATCATATTAAGGGTTGGTGTGGTTATGGCTAAATGTGATCTTAAGGTGATTTTGACAGCTTAGATGCCCCTAGGTCGCGGTTTCTTAGCCAAAAGCTAGCCTCGCAAGTCACGAATAAACTAGCTAATAAAAAAAACTTCATTTGCTTGTCTATGTTAACGTGAGCCATTTTAAAAATAAAAGAGCATCCTTGTCAAACTTTAAGTTTAATTTATTGCGCCAAATTGCGCTCAAGCCTATGGAAGAGATATGCTAAGGCTATGTTATGTAAACATTTTGACTTGGTCAAATTACATAAACAATAAAATTAAAAATAAAGTTAATAATTATAATTATTAATTAAAACATTTTGACTGGGTCAAATTACATAAAAATTAAAATTAAAATTAAGTAAATAATTATCAATTATCAATTATTAATAATTAAACTAGCCTAGACCCATCTTAATTTTGGATCAACCAAAAGTTTGGAGGGATCAAATCTCTTGATGTGCAAACTTCTTTTAGAGTGAAAAGAGATTTGATCTCTCTTGGCACTTGGTAGATCCAAAGTTAAGATGGATCTAGGCTAGTCATTATAACAAACACTTTGTCTTGATGCTAAATCATGGTCATCAAGACTTCTTTGCATTAGAATAGCGAGGTGATTTACAATCTAGTATGGAGAGCAAATTGTCATGGACAAAAGAACATAACATTGTGTTAAAAAAATTTTAAGTCCTACTAGTACAACCAGTTGAGGATGGGCCTCGTTAGCAAGGTAGCCCTATTGGAAGTAATGCTTCCATGTGTTGTTGTGAGTTGTCATTGTGCGTTCCCAAGCGTCAATCTAGAAGATGTTGTTTCCTATGTATGAGTTGTAGTCATGATCTAGATGTGTCGAAGTCAATGTTTTATGTCCTATATATTTGTAACTATTGTGATTAATAAAGATATCGAAGATTTATGTGTGATTTTTCTTTCCATATGTATTTCTAACATGGTATCAGAGCTTGTTCTAGCTTAATTCCCTTACAAGAAGGCCAGGAAGATGCGAAAACCATGAGAACTAATCCTTTGTACATAAATTAGTTTAGGGTTTAATTTCAGTGTTTTTGTGTATAGATTTGTTTGTGTGTAGATTTATTTCCTGTGTAGATCTAGAGTCTTCGCAAAATTGTTGGGCGTGATTGTGAGAAGGAACATAGTAGTGGACGCTGAGTGTTGCATTTTTGTTCATTGTTATGAAAAGGCGCAAACAGGTTGATTCCTTGGAACAGAAAAGAAGGGAACAACTTGCTTGAAACCCTAGCAAAATTGTCATAATTGTTGCAGACTCTTATTGCAGAAGATATTTTATAATTGCCATGGATCACCGAGGATAGATCAGAAATTATATACCACTCTCCTTGCATATTTAGAGAAAAGAGAGCTTGAACCATTTATTAATTAAAAATGGAAATTAAGTTACACAATATACACCTGACCAAAGGAAATTCAAATCCTATATGTAATAATAAAAGTTTAAGATAAATCCCTCATACATAATCATAAGCTTAATCATAAGCTTTTGATAAGTCAATCCTTATTATCAAAACTAGGTTTCTTTGAGCCTTAATGGAGTGAAGTCCTTCCTGCAACAAACCTATGGCTTCGTGGATGAGCTTGCTTAGCATTGATAATACAAAAGATGGAACTTTCTAATAAATCTAATATTGTGGATCAAATACTCATACTTACACTTTAATCAGGTTAAATTTACTAAGATTTTAAAATAGATCTAACTACAATGCAACCTTGAGCCTTTTCAAATGTTCCACGACTTACGTAGTGTAAGTTATCATCTCATTAGGGTAGATATGGAGAGTTAGTTTTATTTGCCTAAGATATAAGGAGGTTCACTTTGCCTAACCGTTATATAGATAAACGATGATTAGTTAAGAGCTTTAAAGGATATAAAGGGTTCACTTTATTAATTATAACTTAATATGAAGATAGATTGTTCACTTAGTTTTTAAGGAGATATATTGAGAAGTTGGTCAATAAATCATAATAAACCATAAATCATTTCTGAGTTTTTTTTCCTTATTTATATTTTGGGGAATCTTTTGAGAACTTCCCCAGTTTAGGCTATGATCAGAGCTTGTATCTTGTATTGTTTCACATAGTTCATAAGGTAAGCATATCCATATTCAACATACAAAAAACAACACGTGCTCTTGTATCGTTTCACATAGTTCATAAGGTAAGTATATCCATATTCAACATACAAAAAACAACACGTTTTAAGCATAAGATGTAATCAGAGCTATGACCAAGTTGGTTGATTAGATGGATACAACTGTATTTATTCCCCTCAAATCTCTTTCCTTACTTACGAGCATGTCGGGCTCTTATAAGGATGATATCCAAGGTGAATCAATTAGTTGTAGTGTTTGGTAATTTAACCTAGTGGGGCGTTTAGTGAGGCCAAATAAGACCATAGAGGCGGCTACTTTGGAGACTTGATCCATAATTTTCTATTTGTGATTCATAGCACATAACCATTTGAGCTAACCCACTGATGTAAGTATTCTTTTTATTTGCTAGAAGTTTGTAAAAATATAAACAATTAATTTTTTAATTAGTTACAATTCATGATTTCTTCATTAGTTAAAAAAATCATTAATTAAAAGCTACTTCAAAAATAATTATTAATATGTCATAGTTAACACCAAATTGTGCATGAAATATATGAAACTCATTTTTTTGTGGGACAAGAGACTCTGTCAATTTGACTATTAAAATATATGGAGGTGTATGTACTCTAGCCCCTCATGGATTTGAACGTATGACCTCTTAAAAGGAAACACATATTTTTAACCATTAAACTCCCTCTCTTTCTCTAGATTATTATTATTATTATTATTAAAAATAACAAGATAATTTGTTAAGCTGAGAGGCTCACTCTACAACTTGGTATGATGTGTAACATTGTCCACCTGTCATTAAAGTTGAAATTTTGTTAATGTAGGCCAAAATAATAATGATAAATAAATAAATAAATAACTATACATCATAATAAAATTTGCACATGAAAAAATTGGATCCCTTTCTGCTCATGTTAGATATGTGTTTAAGATGGATCTATGCTGGTATTAGTAAAACAATATCGAAGGACAATAAAGATACATCCATAGCTTAATGTAGCAAAATGTAACAATTTTTTTTAAATAGACCAATTTGACCACGTTGATTGTGTCTCTAACATACTACTATACTCCAAAAAATGTCCAAAAGGATCCCATTTATAGAAAAGGCCTTGAATAATTAAATGTAATTTAAACTAAAATATATACCTAATCATCTATTAATTAAATTGTCGATTGAGGCTAGCCAACTGGAATAAGTTGGGCCGAATTTGTTGAAGATGCTCGACGTTCATTTCCCTGAGCTTCTCCCTATGGCTTATGCACTTTGCAACTAGGGCTAGAGACGTTGAATGTCCATCCTGAATTTGGATCGGCTAACTATGAGTAGAAAGTATATTAGTCACCGTGTCGACTTGAACCAATATTTTGTAAACCTTCTTACTCAACATCGTTATCTCCATTCTAATTGACCACTTGTGATCCCTATGCACTCAAGATGATGTGTGGCTTCCAAGTTTCGTCCATGCAAGGTAAGAACATATTTATCTCGATTGCGGATTTCCATAATATTTCGGGATCGGACGGTAGGAGCATCTTTATGTCGATTGCGGATTCCCAGAATATTTCGGGATCGGACGAACATGGACGAGGCCAATTATTTGACCTCGCCCATGTCCATCGGATCTCATAATATTTAGAGAATCAACAATCAACTCAAGCTCAAGGTGTTGGATGTATTACCTCCATAACATTTTATTAAGTATGGATAACCATTGATTTATGGGATCATTGCCTCCCTCAGAGTTCCTTTAATATTCATGGTTCCAAGCACCAGTGATAAGGCTTTTTTAGCCAACCTATTACGTATATTGTTAAGCTCTCCTAGGACATGTTTAACTTGAGTTTGTGGAATTAAGGATCAATTTTCCATGATTCTTGTATAGAGATGACACAATTTAGAGTATGAAGGAGAAGTTCCCAAAGCAAGATGACCAATAGTGTTATTAGAGCCTCCTATCATAATAGGGGATTTAACTGGGAAGGATGCAACCAAAATAATACTTTAAAGAAGAACATACATTTCAACATGATTATTGAAGGCTTTGCCTAGATTCCATGTATAATCAAATTTGATTTGTCTTTCAAGGCCAAAAAACACCCTACACTTACCACCCCTAATTATTATATATACTAGCCTAGATCCATCTTAACTTCGAATCTACCAAGCACTAAGAGGGATCAAATATCTTGATATGCAAACCTCTTTTAGAGTGAAAAGAGATTTGATCCCTCTTAGCGCTTTGTAGATCCAGAGTTAAGATGGATCTAGGTTGGTTTAATTATTAGGTGTAATTAATTATAATTATAATTAATAATTTTATGTTTTATTTTTATTTTAGTTTTATGTAATTTGATTGAGTAAAAATGTTTTATTGATAATTATAATTGACGTAGTCTAGCTTATAAACGAAATGGCATTCTTCACGAATATTTTTCTCGTTAATTTTAACTAAAATCCAACATAGATTTTTAAAAACTTGAGTTAAATTGTTTAATCTATAGAATTTAAGTGCCTTAAAAGTTTTTTAGAGTGTTGAATCTATTTATGTATTCAAAAATGCATTTTAAATAACAAAAAATCACATTCTTTCATAACATTATTTTACCAATTCCAATAAAAAAAAATCTATTTTATTTATAAATTAAACTACACCATAATAATTATTATTTTATTTTATCTTAAAAAATCAAAAAATTTATAAAATATTACATTACATACAGCATCTTTAAACATAATTAATATAAATACAAATTATAACTAAATATAATATATACACAACATTTCCACCTCCTATGCAAAAAAATACTAAATAATCTCATTGTCATATTTGGTGAACAATAGTTTTAAGAGTTACCAGATTGTTGGTTCCGTGCACATTACATTATATTCTAAATTTAAACAGATTTCAGTTGTTTTTTAATTATTTTAAAAGCCTCGGTAATTATTGGTTCCTTGCACGGCACAATTATATTCAAAATAGTAAAGAGCTCTCCGCCCCCATTGTAGTTTACGATTGTTTTATTCGAATGAGGTTCAATTATACCTAAAAACCATTTTTAAAAATAGATATTATATTTTAATTTTTTATTTTACCTAACCTGACCTAAGGCTAGGTTTTAAGTACAAATGTTAGGATTTTTTTTGGAGGTTGGGTATTGTTTCTTTAATATTTTTTTGAATTTGCTTTTGAAATGAAATTAATGAAGTGTTTTTGAGTGGGTAAGAGGCTAAAATGTAGGTAAGAATATTTGGTTTCAGTATATGATTTTATAGTTTTAGTAATAGTATAAAAGATATTAGTTTCATGATTATAGTTTTAGTAATAGTATAAAAGATATTAGTTTTTTCATGGATATTATGTTAAATTTATTTTTTGGTATTGGAATAAAATTTTGAACTATTATTTTATTCTTAAGAGTTTATTGTTTTTAAATGTAAAAATATGGGTTAACAATCTAAGACTTAGAGACATTCGGTAGGAGTGGAAATCTTTTTTTTTCAACTGAAGAAATTGTGCCAAGAGCAGTGCTCAGGCATACATAGTCTTGCCCGGGATTGGACCACAAGACCTATGGGGACCAAAGTTCCCCACTTAACCGTTGGACCACATCCTCAGAACCTAGTGGGTCATTTCAAGTGGCATGGTCTTCCTTAAATAAGGTTGATGAATTAACTAGTACTTGGGAACAATACTTATAGTTAACTATACTCACCACTAATGGACAATTAAATTATGATAAGTTTTACCACAAAAAAGTAATATTAACAAAATGTTAAGTCATCAAAATTAAATTTTGATTTAAGGAGTGATAGAAGTAGGGGTGGGGGAACAATCAAGTTGAAGCTTATGCTCTTATGGTGAGTATCGAATTGGATTCCTTCCTTAGTGTGTAGAATATGATCATTGTGGGGACTCCCAAAACACAATTCGACATCTGTCTTTGGGCTCTAAACCTTCTGAAGCTTTGTTGAATTCTATTTTCCTTCATATTTGACTCTTCTTGCTCTCTTTCTCTAAGCTCCCCTTCCATACTCCCCCAATCCAATAATTCTCTGGCAGATCTGCAAGCAAATAAAGCTTTTCTTTTAAATGTTGGGTGTAACACCTCCCACCCCCTTTAATCATCTTGAGTTGTGGGAATGTTACTTGTTTGACCCAATCTCCAAGGTTTATTATGAAGATGGGGTTACAACAACCTATTTTTCCTCAAAGTATTCAATTTCAGAAACTAATGCCACCATTACATTCTACTCATTGAGAGCTTTACGAGGATATAAATTTTACCTCAATTTGAGTTCCAAGTAGAAAATTATGCCCCTTAGAAATTTATCCCATTAAGCAAGCCATGCCATGCTTGGCCCATGTGGTGCCACACCACCACCATGTGGGGTCCATAGGGCACCCAAGCCATTATGAATCGGGTCGCTTGGTATATTGATGTCTAATGAGGTTTGGTCGAAGGTCGGTATCAAACCATCAACATTAGGCCTATCCTACGCCTGCTTAACTCTTCCAACTCTTGTTGGCTCGATGGTTGACATCCCGGTGGGGTCCATCCAACGCATCTCATATAAGGTCAAACCCTTTCATCCTCGATACCTCTCCACTTAAACTTGCTCGAATGATTGATAAACCTATGTAGCACCCACATCCTATCAGTGTCAACATATTCTTTCAGTTCCCTAGTGTTGTGTTTTTGGTACTATATTTTCCTGGGCCAATATTCAAACACTTCCCCTGGTTCCATATATCCTTGGGATCACTTCCACGATACTATTTCCCAGTATTACAATGCTTAGGTCAATAGTCGTTATAGTTCCCAATACTACAGTCCCTGAACTGGTATCGTTTGTCATCCTCGGGTGCCACTTTCCCTTGGATCATTTCCCTCAAGATTGTTTTCCCTAGGTACCATTTCCTCGACACTACAATCCATGGGTGGTAGGTTTATAACATCAATTTAATAGTGCTTAACACTGAATTAAACATCTTAATTAAAAATGATTAATAATTAATCCCATGTGCACCATTCACAAGATTTTACATAGAATCACATTATCTCAATGACGTTGTTCGTTTCATCAATTCATTGAAACTTTAACTAAACCATCGTTGGTTCATTTCCCTGAGCTTCTCCCTAATGCAAAGCCTATGCATTTTGCAACTAGGGTTGGAGATGTTGAATTTCCATCCTCAATTTGAATCGGCTAACGATGAGTAGAAAGTATATAAGTCACCGTGTCCACTTGAACCAATAGTCTGTAAACCTTCCTACTCGACACTGTTATCTCCATTTTGATCGACCACTTGTGATTCTGTATCTTCGTTGTGTTCCTTTCGTTTTTTCTTGTTGCCTCCCATTGATCATTGAGACATGGAAACATTTATCTATACTCACAAAACACAATCTGACGACTTGATTTGACTCGCTCCCTACGGACCCAAGATGATGTGTGGCTTCCATGTTTCGCTCATGCAAGGTAGGAGCATCTTTATATCGATTGTGGATTCCCATAATATTCCAGGATCGGACTAACATGGACGAGGTCAATTATTTGACCTCGCCCATGTCCGTTAGATCTTAGAATATTTAGAGAATCAACAATCAACTCAAGCTCAAAGTGTAGGATGTATTACCTCCATAACATTTTATCAAGTATGGATAACCATTGATTGATGGGATCATTGCCTCCCTCAGAGTTCCTTTAATACTCATGGTTCCAAGGGTCATTGTTAAGGATTTGTTAGCCATTCCATTACGTATATTGTTAATCTCTCATAGAACGTGTTTTACTTGAGGTTGTGGAATTAATGATAAATTTTCCATGATTCTTGTGTAGAGATGACACAGTTTAGAGTATGAAGGAGAAGTTCCCAAAGCAAGATGAGCAATAGTGTTATTAGAGCCTCGTATCATAATAGGGGATTTCATTGGGAAGGATGCAACCAGAATAATACTTTAAAGAAGAGCATACATTTCAACATGATTATTGGAGGCTTTGCCTAGATTCCTGAATAATCTAATTTGATTTGTCTTTCAAGGCCCAAAAACACCCTACACTTACCACCCCTAATTATTATATATACTAGCCTAGATCCATCTTAATTTTGGTTCTACCAAGCACCAAGAGGGATCAAATATCTTGATATGCAAACTTCTTTTAGAGCGAAAAGAGATTTGATCCCTCTTAGCGCTTTGTAGATCCAAAGTCAAGACGGATCTAGGTTGGTTTAATTATTAAGTGTAATTAATTATAATTATAATTATTAATTTTATGTATTTTATTTTTATTTTTAGTTTTATGTAATTTGACCGAGTCAAAATGTTTTATTGATAATTATATTTGACATAGTCTAACTTATAGACGAAATGGTCATTTTCACTGAATTTTTTCTAGTTAATTTTAACCAAAATCCAACAACGATTTTTAAAAACTTGAGTTTAAGTTGAGTCAAGTCTTCGGTAGAAATCACATAAGAGAAATTTTTGGCCGACGCGTTTCAAACCAACAACTATGGTTCATCATTAGGACCAAATGAAGAGGGAGACCATGGCAAAGGCTTAAATAGAGAGCAATGTAGAGACATAATTTCAAGTAACGGCTATATTTGAACAATAATATTTAAATTATTATATAAATTAATAATTCAAATATTATAAGTACGGCTATTTAAACGAAGTTTTGGAAAAATAATATTTAATATGATATAATGTATTATTTATTAGTTTATTAAAAATTTAAAGGAACGACTGTGTAAATGATTAGCTTTTGAAAAATAATAATTAAATAATGAAATTAGTTTATAATTTATAAAAATATTAATAGTAACAGCTATATAAAAAACCAAATATTACTAGTTTGAAATAATATTTAAATTATGATATTAGTTTATTAATTTATTAAAAACAAATACTAATAAGTAACCGTTATATAATAAGGTCCACGAGACTAAAAATAGTCTATGAGACCATTAGTTCCTTATTTTTCGCTTTTTGCAATTCAATCCTTTTTTTATTCAAATTGATGATGAGTTGGCTCAACCTTCCAACAATCCCCTTGCTAAAAAGACAATGCCAAGAAATTGATGCTAACATGTTCTCATAACTTTCTCTAATATCTTTGAATGCATCACATTCCAAAATGAAATGTTTTTCTGATTCCACAGCCCAAGACGTGCAAAATGTACACACTTGTTCTTCCCAAGCTTCTTTAGGCCTTTTCCACCATCCTCTTTCACACCGAAGGTGATGTGAGTTGGTCCTTAATTGAGCAATAAGAACCTTTGCCCTCCACAAAATGCTAGCTCCAATGAACTCATTTTGTCGTAGATCACACATAGGGTTGAATTCCTCAATGCAATATTTCTTCTTTCTACCCTGCTCTTTTCCCCATACCTTTTTACGGAACTTCTCCATAACAAAATCCTTTAGCTCCTTGTTATTTGTGGGACAGGCATTGAGGTAGATATTTCATTTTTGCATCCATGTGTAGTTTTGTTTCATCCATGTTTTCTTTCTTTCACTCATGCCTTCATTGAAGATAACATTAGGCCATCTACCTACTCTCATTTGCTCAATTCTTTTTAGATATCTTATGAGCTTCACCATAGCAATTACTTCAATGGGAGTTGCTCCTGTTTCACTCAACATTATCTCATAAGGTATTGAACTTTTTATTTTGAACTTGCTCATGATCAAGCATTTTTGGATTTTCTCAATTTGTTTCCATTTTGAGACGGGAGTGCTGCTAACCCACAATTCACACCCATATAGCATCACT
>APFE031591555.1:160853-162604 GCA_000404065.3 Pinus taeda
GAGATTACCAAATCGCGTTACATAGACAGGTTCAGAATTTGAGACAGAGGGGACTGACCGTGAAAGAGTATACAGAGGAATTTTATCGAGTAAATTTGTGAGCTAGATACACAGAGGATACAACAGAAAGGACAGCCAGATATGTAAATGGGCTGAGGATGGATATTTTGGATGAAATAAGCATTTTGTCTCCTAACAATACTGAGGAGGCATACCAAAGCGCGATCAAAGTAGAGGAGAAACTTAACCGAAGACAGAATGCCCAGAGAGGACGAGGGTCTACCAAAGGAAGAGGCCAGTCCTATGGCAGGGGCCGAACTGCCAACAACAGCGAGGAAGCCAGCAGTTCAAGGACTTCGGGAATAGTAGAAAAGGGAGATGGAACGAGAGGTGGCAGATCGCTTCAGCGCGGCAGAGGGAATGGTCGTGGAAGGGGAACTGGTTACCAGTGCTATAGATGCCACAAGTTGGGGCACCGCTCGTTTGAGTGCCCAGAAACAGATTCAACTGGACAGCGAGGCGTGTATGTGGCGCAACCGGAGGAAGCAGCAGCACCCCCTCAAGAGGCAGAAAATGCCCCAGAAACAGGAGAAGCTTTAGTGTTGCATAAAGTGCTGTTGAAGCCAGTTGATGAGAGTGTTGAACAGACACAGCAGAAAGCTCTGTTCAGGACAGTTTGTAAATCGCAGGGTAAGTGTTGTAAAATGATAATCGACAGCGGAAGTACGAACAATTTGGTGTCCACCGAGATGGTGGAGAAGTTAGGACTGAAGCGTTTGAAACACCCCAATCCGTATCGAGTTTCATGGCTACAAAAGGGGCACCAGTTACTGGTGGATGAGCAGAGTGAAGTTGAATTTCAGATAGGACGGTATAAGGATAAAATCATTTGCGACACTATGCCAATGGACGTATGTCACATCTTGTTGGGCAGACCTTGGCAATATGACAGAAAAGTGACACACGATGGAGTGTTGAACTGTTATAAGTTCGAAAAAGATGGGGTTAGGCATACCCTTGTGCCTATCAGGGAAGAGAAGGAGGTACCTGAAGTAAATGAAACTAAGGCATTGCTAATGAGCGGAAAACAATTTTTAAAGCAGGTTGAGAACAGCGAGATAAATTATGTTGTAGTCAAGAAGACAAGGACAGTTTTGTTGCATACAGAAATTACATATTTACCTATAGAAATACAGCAGATGTTGGAAGAATTTACGAATATAGTAGTGGATGACTTGCCAGATAAGTTACCTCCCAAGCGGAGTATTAGTCACCATATCGACTTCATACCTGGAGCCAGCTTACCAAATAAGGCAGATTATCAAATGAGCCCCAAGGATAATGAAGAAATTAGAAAACAGGTGCAAGAGCTATTGGACAAAGGATTGATCAGGGAGAGTCTGAGCCCATGTGCTGTACCAACAGTTCTCGCCCCCAAAAAGGGAGGAGAATGGCGGATGTGCACTGATTCCAGGGCCATCAATAAAATCACCATAGGGTACAGATTCCCGTTACCGTGTATGGATGATATGATGGACTGTTTGAGTGGGGCAGCTTACTTCTCTAAAATAGATTTAAAAAGCGGATATCACCAGATTCGGATACGTGAGGGAGACGAGTGGAAGACAACTTTTAAAACCAATGAAGGATTATATGAATGGTTGGTCATGCCGTTCGGGTTGAGCAATGCACCCAACACATTCATGAGACTCATGAATGAGATGCTAAAGGAATATATTGGGAAGTTCGTA
>APFE031591555.1:168754-198613 GCA_000404065.3 Pinus taeda
ATTATTATTCAATTGAATATTATTATTAATAGAACCACTTCCACTATTTTCGAAACTAACAGAAACCAAAGAAGAATTAATGAACAACAAACCTGAGGGAATCCAAACTGGTGAATTTGTAGAGTTATTACAGCCAAAACACGAGACCGTTCCAGCTTCACCCTCGACGGCGAAAGGGTGAGAAACAACATCAACCCAAGATCAGAGAACTGAGATTTGATTAGAATTAATTATGCTTCTGGAAGGACCACGAAAGCAACTAGACTCATTAGGCCGTGAGATCAATTTCTCTGAGAGCTTACTGAACTTCTTGGACTGCTTTACTTTCCATATTTCTTCCAGATGAGTAGATTTAAGTGCCGAGCATGCCTCGAACCTTGACCAAAGGGTAGCAGAGATCTCATTTGAAAGTTCCAAATGGAGAGACAACAAATCACGAGAAATGAAATCCAAAACCTTTCTCACCCTGCCAATCTCCAAAAGAACCAATGTTATGCTAACATTAAGAAAAATACAAAAGTAACTAGAATTATTAAAGGGTACTTAATCTGAGCGAACGAAGGACAAGTGAAGAGTCACTACATCGTTTTAGAAAACCCAAATCTATCTTCAACTTGGAAACCCTTACACAAGACCGTTCAAAGTGATGAACTTTAATAGCAGTGGCCCTTCCGTATAAGGTAGTAATTTCTTTATTCAGGGTTACGTGATCCATAATGAATTAAGTTTAAGTTGTTTAATCTGTAAAATTTGAGTGCCCCAAAGTTTTTAGGGTGCTAAATCTATTTATGCATTCAAAAATACATTTTAAATAACAAAAAATCATATTCTTTCATGAAAATGTTTTACCAATTACGATGGAAAAAATCTATTTCATTTATAAATTAGACTACACCATTATAATTATTAATTTATTTTATTTTGAAAAATCAAAATACTTATAAAACATTACATTACAGCATCTCTAAACATAATTAATATAAATACAAATTAAAACTAAATATAATTATTATACCTAACATTTCCACCTCATATGGAAAAAAATACTAAATAATCTCATTGTCATATTTGGTGAACAATAATTCTAAGAGTTACCAGATTGTTGGTTCCTTGCACATTACATTATATTTAAATACCAGATTGTTGGTTCCTTGCACATTACATTATATTTAAATTTAAACAGATTTCAGTTGTTTTTTAATTATTTTAAAAGCCTCGGTAATTATTGGTTCCTTCACGGTGCGATTATATTCAAAATAGTAAAGAGCTCTCCGCCCTATTGTAGTTTACGATTGTTCAATTATACCAAAAAAAACCCATTTTTAAAATAGATATTTTATTTTAATTATTTACCTTACCTAACATAAGGTAGGTTTTAAGTACAAATGTTAGGATTTTTTTTGAGGTTGGGTTTTGGTTTTTTTTAATATTTTTTGAATTTGCCTTTGAAATGAAATTAATGAAGTGTTTTTGAGTGTGTAATAGGCTAAAATGTAGTGGGAATATTTGGTTTCATGTTATTAGAAAGTATATGATTTTATAGTTTTAGTGATGAGTATAAAAGATATGAGTTTTTGTGTGGATATTATGTTAAATTTATTTTTTGGTTTTGGAGTAAGACTTCAAATTATTATTTTATTGTTGAGAGTTCATTGTTTTTAAATATAAGAACACTGGTTAATAATCTAAGACCTAGAGGCATTTGGTAGGAGTAGAAGTTTTTTTTGTTTTGTTTTGTTTTGTGATGAGCATAAAGGATATGAGTTTTTGTGTGGATATTATGTTAAATTTATTTTTTGGTTTTGGAGTAAAACTTTAAATTATTATTTTATTGTTAAGAGTTCATTGTCTTTAAATGTAAGAACATTGGTTAATAATCCAAGACCTAGAGGCATTTGGTAGGAGTGCAAGTTTGTTTTGTTTTGCTTTTTTTGTTTTTTGTTTTTTGTTTTGCTTTTTTTGTTTTTTGTTTTTTGTTTTTTGTTTGTTTTTTTTTTTTTTTCCAACCCAAGTAATTGTGCCTAGAGCAGCTCTTAGGCATACATAGTCCTGCTCGGGATTGGACCACAAGACCTGTGGGGACCAAACTTCCCCAACTAACCGTCAGACCACATCCTGAGGACCTAGTGGGTCATTTCAAGTGGCATGGTCTTCCTTAAATAAGGTTGATGAAGTAAAATTAACAAAAAAAATATTAACAAAATGTTAAGTCATCAAAATTAAATTTTGATTTAAGGAGTCATAGAAGCAGGGGTGGGGGAACAATCAAGTTGAAGCTTATGCTCTTATGGTAAGTAACAAATTGGCTTCCTTCCTTAGTGTGTAGAATTTGATCATTGTGGGGACTCCCAAAACACCATTCGACATCTGTGTTTGGGCTCTAAACCTTCTAAAGCTTTGTTGAATTCTATTTTAATTCATATTTGACTCTTCTTGCTCTCTTTCTCTAAGCTCCCCTTCCATACTCCCCCAATCCAATAATTCTCTAGCACATCTGCAAGCAAATAAAGCTCTTCTTGAAAATGTTGGGGGTAACACCTCCCACCCCCTTTAATCATCCCGAGTTGTGGGAGCATTACTTGTTTAACCCGATCCCCAAGGTTTTATTATGAAGATGGGGTTACAACAACCTATTTTTGCTCAAAGTATTCAATTTCTAGAACTAATGCCACTGTTACATTCTACTCGTTGAGAGATTTACAAAGATATAAATTTTACCTCAATCTGAGTTCCAAGTAGAAAGTTATGCCCCTTAGAAATGTATCCCATTAAGCAAGCCATGTCACAAATAGAACCCTATGTGGCACCCATGTGCCATGTTTGGCCCATGTGGTGCCACACCACCACCATGTGGGGTCCATAGGGAACCCAAGCCATTGTGAATCTGGTCGCTTGGTATATTGATGTCTAATGAGGTTTGGACGAAGGTTGGTATCGGACCATTAACATTAGGCCTATCATACACCAGCTTAACTCTTCCAACTCTTGTTGGCTCAATGTCCAACATTGTGGTGGGCTCCATCCAACACATCTCATATAAGGTCGAACCCTTTCGTCCCCGATACCTCTCCACTTACACTTGCCCGAAGGATCGATAACCCTATGCAGCACCCACATCCTATCAGTATCGACAAATTCTTTCAGTTCCCTAGTGTTGTGTTTCTGGTACTACATTTTCCTGGGCCAATATTCAAACACTTCCCCTGGTTCCATATATCCTCATGATCACTTCCACGATACTATTTCCCAGTATTACAATGCTCAGGTCAATAGTTGTTATAGTTCCCAATACTACAGTCCCCGAACTGGTATTGTTTGTCATCCTCAGGTGCCACTTTCCCTCAGATCATTTCCCTCAATATTGTTTTCCCTAGGTACCATTTCCTCGACACTACAATCCATGGGTGGTAGGTTTATAACATCAATTAAATAGTGCTTAACATTGAATTAAACATTGTAATTAAAAATGATTAATAATTAATCCCATATGCACCATTCACAAGATTTTACATAGAATCACGTTATCTCAATGACGGCGTTTGTTTCATCAATTCATTGAAACTTTAACTAAACCACTGTTGGTTCCTTGCACAACTTGTGATCTGTTTAAACTTATTTAAAGGGATATGATTATCAATTCAACATGCATGAACACAAAGGTTCTCATAATTAAATAAGAAGAGTTGTTGTTTATATATTAGACATTGCTAATCCTATGAACGAACTGAACTTATATACATAAGCCCTTGTTGTCAACTAAGAGAGCATAAACACACAATTTCTCATATCAGTCATGGACATAACATTGAACAACACAATTCAAACATTCATTTAAATCATACACACACTAGATTTAGACTAGTCATAAACATAACAATGAACGTCATAGTTTGTGATTCAGATATGCATATGTAATATACTTATATGTATGTCCCAAATTGGTTGGCAATTGAAGGAGGGACTTCCACTCTCCACCCAACCATAGGCTAGGTATGCTACAACTTTCTTATAGTTGACCACCACCAAGCTAGATCCAATGTCTGAGGAATGCTTGCTCAGGGAATTCACACCAAAAGCTTGGTTAAACACTTCGAATATGGATCATAATGTCTATGTGTTTTATCAATTGCTCTCTAACAACAAGCACTAAGGTGGTTTATCAGTTGTACTTACTATTGAAATGTAACTAGTGTTTGTCTTCATAATTATGATGTCATGACTTGATGTAATCATTGTAATTGTCAAAAGAAAGAAAAATATTTATTTTTGTAAAATGGAAAATTATTTATACAAGGGTTTCTTTCCCATGGTTTTGGCCCTAGACTCTACACCCATTGAGTGCTCTAGAGTCTCAAATTCAAAGGTCATAATGTGAAACCCCTTGAAGGGCTCTTATATCAATGTAAAGAAAAATATTTCATGTCATGAAAGTGTCTAGAAACTATCCAGGAGATCAAGTTGGCTAGCCCTAAGGGTGGGCCTAGAAGAGGCTTAAGGACCCACTCAAATGACTATATATTGGAGAGGAATTCGTCCTCCAAACACACACTTGTGCATTCGACTTTCTCAAGAAGATTTGAGACAGAATAGAAGTGCGAAGAGAAGGAAGGAGGATAGAAAATTTGGAAAATTGTTTTGGGTATTGATTTATCTCTGTCTCTGGTAGTTGAATTCTCTATGGAAGGACAGGCTACTTCAGATCCAAATTTGTGAAGAAAGGAACATATTTTGTTTGGGTGGTTGGCCTGGTCTCTTTAAGGATAGTCTAGAGTATTGGTCTTGGAAGTCTTCATTGAAAATTATATAAGAAAGAGTTCTCTGGGTTTTCCCCTTTCAAGGGGTATTTCCCCTGGCTTGGAACCTATTTTTGGTGTATTTCTTGCGCTTGCACTGTGATCTTCTATTTGGAAATTGTCTTGATGATAAACAAAATTAATCTATGATGCTAAAGAATTAACCTAGCTCACAAGAAAATGTCAAACGAATAAGAGAAAACAATTAATAATATCCTTAATGCTTTGCCCTAGATTTCTCAACATGGTATTAGAGTGAGGTTCACTCATTTAAGGGCAAGAGGAAGATCATAAAAGGATTCTAAATGACAAGGAGAACTCTGACCTATAGGACCGAGCTCCTTGAAGGCAGTAACTCAAATTTTGGGCACATATAAAAGCCCTAGTCTTTGCGTAAATGCTACAAGTTAGAAGAGGAGAGAGTGAAGGTCTTAAAGAGCATATCATCTTTGTTCTAAAGTGTCAAAAGACTAGCTTGATAGGAGGATGAGTCCATTGATGTAGAGATCGAACCTCTGGGCACATTATCAAGGCTTAATTTCAAAGTCTAGGTTGCAAGTCTCATCAAGATAGAGAAGGTATTTAAAAGAGAATTTTAGCTCCATTTCAAGAGACAAAATTAATAGTGAACAACTCTCTCAATAACACACTCACTGGAAAGCAAATTGAGGTTTTATGGGCATTACTATTATCCCTGATCCCTGTCCCAAGGCCGTGTAAATTCTTCTCCAAAACAAGGTCATAAAAATATTGTTTATCAAGATTGAGAGCCTTGCCTAGCAGCCTCAAGGAAGCCACATTCCCTCGGATTGGATCGAAGTTAAAATGTGTCTCCATAAGGTATATAGAAGTATCTAATCTTCTGAAGTCCTTTCTGGTATGCATGATCTATGTCTATGGAAAATTTGTTCCAAGTGTTGGAGGGAATCAAAAGCCTATTTATTAAACTTATCCACCAACTATAAAGGAAGCAAACCCTCTATCAAAATTGAAGTATCTGTGATATTAAGGTTTCCATCAAAAGAGCGCCTGTGATTAAGCTTTCGTGAAGGGTTTGGATAAGGGTTTTTGGTTACTACGTGACTCTGCAGTAACCACGCGACTTGGTTTGGTTTATACCTGAAGACATCCAAGCTAGCCAGGACAATCTATGGTCCCCTATTCACCTGTCGGGGGCTTAGGGTTATCTGCGGTTTTGTTTATATACCTCCTGTTTTACAACCCTCCCAACTGTTACTCCTGTCATTATCTTAGGCCATCCGTTACTGTTTTGCGACATCCGTTACCAGCATTTCCGAAGTTTCCTTCGTTTCTAGGTGCAGCTGTCAACATGGATGACCTCGATGCCGTTGATTATTCAGAAGATCCATTGGAAGGGGTCTCCATCGAGCAGTCCACGTACTATGCATCTGTAGGTATGTATAGCTCCGGCTTCTCTGGAAATTTTGAGTCATTTTCTCTTGTTGAACCTACACAGCCTCACACCGTTATTCTCCCAGATGAATCGCCCACTTGGCCATCGCTCTCTATGCCTCCGTCTTCCCCGGCTACCCTAGGTTTCGTCTCGGCCTGTTTAAACTCTAACCCTGATTTCGACCCTCCCGTTTTTGGAGTGTCGCCCCGACAGGTTAACCCACTAGCTGCTTTTGCCAGTATTAAACCCTCGTCTACCTGAAATCTTCATCCGGCCACCTCCGTTCCTCTCTCTGGAAGTTTCACCTCTGTTCCACCGCTTGCTG
Source organism: Pinus taeda (assembly GCA_000404065.3). Taxonomy (NCBI): domain Eukaryota; kingdom Viridiplantae; phylum Streptophyta; class Pinopsida; order Pinales; family Pinaceae; genus Pinus; species Pinus taeda. Next base: position 175,287 of record APFE031591555.1, read on the forward strand.
GATCCATTCCTTCCGCTATTGGGAACCCTAACCCCTCCTCGAATAACCCTAACCCTACTCTTGTATCTTTGGGCCCTAATTTGGAGAAGGCATCGTTTCAATCACAACATTCGGTGCCCAAGAAGAAATACAAGTGTCATTAGACCAAGGCGAACGACATTATCCTCTGTCTTGAGGAAGACATACAGTGGGGAGAAACAATGGATTTCGTAGACAGGGTTCTGGTAGGCTGCATCAAAGGCAGGAATTATATGGCGGCCCAACTGAAGAATTGGACAGCAGAGGTTTGGGGGCAACATTTGGTGGATATCCCATTTGTTCAAACCTTTGTGAGGGGATGGTTTGCTCTGAGATTTGCATGAGCCGACCATACCAACCGGGTTTTGTCTTCCTATTGGCATTTTGAACACGCACCTGTTCTTTTGAAACAATGGATGCCCCTTTTTCACCCAGAGACTGAGAAAATTGGTGTTGGACCAGTATGGATTTGGCTCCAGGGACTACCTCTGCAATATTGGTCTGAGGATATTTTTAGGCGGATTGGTAATTCCATTGGTACTTATATGGAATATGACAAATCCTACCAGACCACTAGCATGATGGCATATGCCAGGTTACTCATCAACATGGATACTAGAGGAGGACTACAGGATCATATTACCATAGAGTGGAGGGATACATCCTGTAAACAGATGATTGATTATGAGGTGTTACCACATCGCTGCAGGAGATGCCATAAGGTGGGTCATTTATTTATAGATTTCCCTCTCAATCGCAAGAGCATGTTTACTACACGAGGCAGGGAAGCAGAATTGCCCAAAGACATTTCTAGTCAGCCTGAAAAGGAAGACAAGGTGGAGAAGACCAATATGGCTGCTAAAGACGTACAAGGGGGTTCTACCATTTCGGGCACTGACAAGGGCATCGCAGCTTCAAATCCTCCATCCCCTCCTCCACTGACGAGCACTAGTCCGGCCAAGGAGGATATCACTCCACTGGGTATGTCATCTACATCTTGCTCTCTCTCTACTCCTTCATCTGATATTATTGGTGCTATTGCATCCCATAATTATATTAATGCATCATATTCCCATACATCTCCATCTTCCTCCACCTGCTCATACTCTCTGGGGCACTTATCCCAGGGTATCCCGGGACGGGCCTCTCCTCCCCCTTGCATTGCTCCCTCCCCTTCCGCCCCTTATCATTACCCCCTGTCATCCATCTCTTACATCTTCCCCCCTCCCCTCTCGACCCCTCCCCTCTCCCCCTATATCTCCTTGATACTCCCTCAGACCCAGAACCAAAGATAGAGGGTGCGATGCGATTGGTTTGGACCTGGAAGCTGCCCCTGCCTCGCATAAACTATCCAGGGGGCGACCATCTCACCTCACTAGATCCAAGCATATGGTGGGAGAGGAGGTTGCCCTGGGGAGGCAACAAACTATTGTTAGGGCCCTTAGAGCAATGAATGGCCCTCTCCCACACCCTCCATGAAGTTCCTTTCTTTCAACTGTCGAGGGATTGCTAGCCCTCCCAAAAAACTAGCACTCAGGAGACTTCTTACTTCAGATCTAGTGGATATCATATTTTTACAAGAAACCCTCTGTTCGACCGAGGCCCTACCCACACTTCTAATTTCTTAGCTGCTGAATTGGACTTTTCATGCTCTTGATGCGACTGGGCGGTCCGAGGGCATTGCTATTGGTTTCTGCAATAAATCTATTGACCTCAGAAATATTTGGGGAGGAAGGGGATATATTAGTGTGGATATATATTCCTCCTTACTGGAATCGGAATTCCATGTTATGAACGTATATGGTCCTTGTTTGGATAGGGCCAATTACTAGAGAAGATTATTAGACACAGACTTTCTGCAGGCGGACAACAACATACTGGGTGGAGACTTAAATTTCTCTTTGGGTTTTAGTGAATCTTGGGGACACCTTGCCCAAGTAGATGGCTTATCTGATACAATCTCCACCTTGATGGAGGATCATCATTGGGTAGACATCCCATCAGCCAAGATTTAGCATACCTGGACAAATAATCGAAGTGGTAATCATAGTTTGGCAAGAAGGCTGGATCAATTCCTCATTAAGGAAACATTATTGAATACCCACCCACGCATTAGGTAATGGGTTGGGACTGGGGGTATATTTGATCATCGCCCTATATATATGGAGCTGGAAGACAATAGTCAGAAGACAAAAAGCCCCTTTAAATTCATTGCCTTGTGGCTCAAGGACCCATCTTACATACAGTTAGTTACTGATTTCTAGCAGTCTAACCCTATTCGGGAAAATGAGGACCACTCAGAAGGGTTCATTCGAAAATTGAAAGCATTGAAGGGGATTTCTAGAACTTGGGCACATCAGAAGCGGAAGAATGACGACAACACTCTGCATGAAGCAGAACAGACCATTGCCACTCATGAAGACTCCTGAGATGGCACATTCATATCACAAGAACATAAAGAACACTACTCCTCCCTCATCAAGAAGTGGATCCAAATACTGAAGGATAGAGAGGAGAGCTAGATACTTAGAAGCAAGGAAATCTAGCTCATTGAAGGGGATGATAATACTAAGTTCTACCACAAATTTGCCAATGGAAGGAAAGCAGTAAACACCATTTGGGAGCTTCAAAATGAACAAGGACAATCTTCACGTCTCGGAAGGATCTGGCTAGTTTAGCCACTACACACTTTAAAAGCATATACAAGGCACTGAGGGCTACTAATATCATGGAAACAATGCGTTTGGCAGAAAAAATTCCTAGATTTGTGGAACAGTAGGATGTTGAGGACCTTACAAAGGAAGTGTCCAAGGAAGAACTGGAGGCTACTATCAACTGGTTTAAGAAAGACAAGAATCCCAGGCCTGACAGATGGATAATCAAATTCTATATTGATTTCTTCGAAATCCTTAGGGATGACCTGCTTAAAGTTGTGGAGGACTGTAGAAGGAGAGGCAGATTATCCTCTACCATCAAATCCACTTTTATTGCCCTCATCCCGAAATCAGACCATCCTACCTCCTTCAATGACTTCAGACCCATATCTCTATGCAACTTCCTTTACAAGATCACTGCCAAGATCATTGCAAATCACCTTAAGCCTATTCTATCCAATCATATTTCCTCAGAACAATTCGCATTCCTTCAACATAGACAGATACATGAGGCCATTGCCACGGCCCAGGAACTCCTTCGTTCGGTACATCTGACGAAACTGAAAGGCATGATATTAAAAGTAGACCTTTCTAAGGCTTTTGACAGAACAAATTGGCTCTATATTAGACTTTTACTGACCCATCTTGGTTTTCCGTATAATTTTATCAAATGGATTATGTGCTGCATAACGGATGTTTCTTATAGTGTCCTATTAAATGGGGAAGCCACCCAATTTTTCTCATCGAAGAGAGGGCTCATGCAGGGATGTCCACTCTCCCCACTACTTTTCCTTCTAATCATGGAAGGACTAAGCATAGCTATCAAATCGGCAAGAAGCAGGGGTCAGTTGGCAGGTATTAAGATCACTAAAAATTGTATTCTTACACATCTCTTATTCGTAGATGACGTTCTCATTTTCTTAAATGGCAGTATTGGGGATACTTCGACCTTCATAACATTTTCAATCTTTTTCAGCAGGCAACGGGGATGATTATTAATGACAGCAAGTCTACACTTACAGCCATTGGTTGCTTGCAGCATGAGACCGTGTTCACAACACAGTGTTTTCCTTTCTCTTTACTGAATTTGGAGGACAGATTGAAATATCTGGGTTTTAGACTCAAAGCATATGGCTATAAGATCACAGATTGGACCTGGCTTATTGCCAAAGTGGAGAAACACCTTAATGTATGGTATCACAGATACCTCTCTCGTGTGGGAAGGCTTGTTCTCATTAAGGTGGTGATAGAAGCTACTCCTATGTTATGGATGACTCTTGCATGCTCCAAGAGGAATCTTGAACAGACTACAAAATTTATGTTGCAAATTTCTTTGGAAAGGTAACCAACCAGGCAGATTATTTGCATGGGTGAAATGGGACACAATAGCCAAGCCCAAGAAATGGGGAGGTTGGGGAATTAAAAGACTGGACTTATTCTCCAAAGCACTAGCGGCTAAGCTCGGCTGGCAACTCATCTCCACTAATAGTCTCTGGACCTGGGTGGCTCATGCAAAGTACATCTGGCCTGTGGATATGATTGACTGGTTTAGATAATAGCACAGAGTCACAAACAATATATCTAGCATCTGGAAGGCGGTAATCAACTCTATACCTCTCATTCGGGAAGGTACAACATGGAGAATCAAGGAAGGTAATGCAGTCCGTATTGGCATGGATCCATGGATTAGCTGTGGCAATGCACACAGATTGCCAACAGAGTTGATTCGACACCTTCACAACCGAAACATCACTCATATCAGACATATAGCAGACAACAAAAACTCTTCCATTCTATTACAGGCGTGGAAAACAACACAAGATTTAAACATACCACAACAATGGCAGCAAGAATGTTATGATTACACTGAAGCCCTTACTCAGCCACATATTCGGATAATGGAAGGACCAAATGAAATTATCTGGGCTTATGCTAAGCATGGTACTTACTCTCCCAAGGATGGATACCTTAAGTTAATGGAACCTTTCAAACCTCAGCACATTAACCCTACTTGGAAAATACTCTGGAAACTCAAAGCTGCTCCACGAGGCTGCCTACTCATGTGGAATATACTGTTTGACAAGATACCTACTGGACTCAATCTGATGAAGGGAGATTTCCATGGTCCTTTCTGGTGTCATCTCTGTTGCAATAACGAGGAGAGTACTAAAAATATCTTCCTAAACTGCCCCATCATCAAGGAACAATGGAGCTACATTATTGCTCTTTATCCTTTCTTAAAAAACTGGCATGGTAGGAACACAATGGATGCCTGGAATCTCTTGTGTGAAAACCATAGTGGTAAAGCCAGAAATATGCCTTTACTTATGTGCTGGTCTATATCGATCACAAGGAATCAGTTAACATTTAATTTAAAGAACCCACACTGGCATGCTATCATGACCAATACCACAACGGATTTTGATCTCCTACCCGAGGAGGATACTACTACCCCCCCCCCCCCCCCCCAAATTATCAAGCCTGAAGACATTGACAAGACTATTCCTTGGGCATATTTTGATGGATCCGCACAAGAAGCGAGATGTGGTGGAGGAGCCATACTATACCTTAATGAATCACATTGCTTCAAAATCCAAAAGCGATTATGGAGGGGCACAAACAATTTTGCAAAATTATGCACTGCAAAACACCTCATTCATTTTGCACTAGAGAAGCATTGTAGACATCTACAACTCTTTGGGGATTCCAAAATTGTTTGTAATTGGTTAAATAGAACATCACATTGCAATGCATATTCATTGAGGCATATTTTGGATAAGGCTCACAGATTGATTTCTACTTTTGACTCATTTACCTGTCATCACATTTACAGGGAGCACAACTCAGAGGCAGATTTCCTATCCAAAGAGGAAGCACTTAGACAGAGCGATGACTGGCTGATTCAGGAAGAGACCAATGGGACTTTCTACTAGCATTACCATAGACCTTTTGTTGATCTTCGAGAACATGGGCTATACGCCCAATTTTTACTGCTAAAACACTTGTAAATATTTTGCTATTTATATTTTACTGCTTGAACTATTGTTTAAGACATATGGTACAATTTTTTGTTGTTTAAATTCTCTCTCTGAAAAGAGATGGAATATTTTTGATACAGTTTCTCTATGCAGAGAATAGACACAGATATCAATGAAATGATATCAAAGCTCCCTACATGGAGAATACATATATGGATCATTTTTGTTCTTTTGAACCTAACAGGCAATCTTGCCTCCACATGCATATGCTCACGCATCTACAAAATGTAATTTCTTATATATTAATAGAATTACGACTTTTGTCCAAGGGAAAAAAAGGTTTCCATCAAAAGCCCTAGAAAAGAACCAATTCATTTGAAATATCTAAGGTATGCCCTAATAAGGAGCATCAAGATTCTATTCCTTCTCCTATGCAAATAATCCAAGAACGATTATGTTGAAAATTTTGAAGCATAAGTCTCAATGTCAAAAAAAATCTTCTCTATACCGAGTATGAGATCTGAATCCCTCTTCATAAAAAAATTGAGCATTAGTCACCAAGGAAGAGGAGTTGAGACTCCTATTATGTGACTTTGCATAAAGGAAGACCTAGATCAAAGGGTCATTAAGCTGATCATTTCATTTGATCACCTTTCTCTCAGTTCAATCACATAAGAATATGTACATTCTGCAGTAATAGGAGTATATGCTTACCCATGGAGATAATATAAGTCTTCATAATGTGTGCCTTCTACAATGACGTGGTTAGAATAATGACGCACACACACACACATATACTTAGTTCTCAATTAAATCTGACCTATGGAGATTTTTCAAAATTTACAATAGCAATTGTTGAATACGAGTTTATATTGGAACCCTTGACTTAAGGTGTAAACATTAAGGAATATTTGGCCACGCTTGGAAGAAAGGGGAGCTACAGGTAGTAAGGGAATACATCAAGGATAAATCCTTGTCTGAATATCTATTAATAAGTCTTGTAGACATCAGTAATAAAAGTAGCATATTTTCCATGTCCTGAAATTATGAAGCAAAAAGAGCAACAAACTTGTTCCAGATATTTTGAAAGGAACACTTAGAAAAGCAAGTCCTATCGGAAGAACAATGATGACCTGTTTGAAGTCTCATTGGTAGGAATTCTTGAAGATGTCAACATATCAATATAGATTGAAATACCTTTGTGAAGATACCATGACATTTGAAATTGAAGGTATGTAACCATAAGGTATGTATGCCATATTTTTGTTAAGGGTCCAACATATAATATAGCAGGGTTGATTGACTGCATTGGGTTTGTTGAAATTAGTGAAACCCTAGTCATATAAAAACATTAATCTTGTTCCCTCATAGTAAACTGAACCCTAGGTATTTTAGGGTTTATAAGCAATCTAGTGCTCATGAGCATGGATAAGGTTGTAACCCCTGGTCTAGGGTTGGCACCTAAAACCCTAGAAGTACAACCTTTAAGTCTCATGGTAACCCTAGATTATCATACAGATATCATGCTCTCGTTATTATATACTTTACATGGGGATACTTTTCAGTGAATGTTGTAGGTACAAGAAGTAAAGGAAGGTGGATGGGTTGATCCTCTGTCTTAAGAAGCATGATGGAAGGAGGGAATTGTACGGACCCTTCGATCCTCGGGCACTATGATAGGTTCATGAAATAACTATGGAACTATGGATGCCTGGTGTTACACAGCAATTTGTCACCGTCCCTGTTACCCCTCTCTCGCATCTTGGAGGACTCATTCCGAGACCTATGAGAAGTGACATGACCTGCAAACACTTGCATTGCATTCCCCTGAACATGAACTTCATTTGCCCTGAAGACATCTCCTGCTTAAAACCCCTAAAAATAGCCCTTTTTCCATTGGCGCGGTTCCATAGTGCAGCCCTCGCGCCAATGGGGGAAATCCTCCAAAGAGGGCGCGCCAGTTGGCGCTCTGTCACAGAGTCGCACTCGCGCCAACCATAATCAGTGGTGTTTTTTAACAAACAAACAGCGGAAGATTCATCCTAAAAAATTCCTAGACTGAATCTATATTGCGTTGGGTGTTTTGGCTTCGGATCTCCATAGAGAGGAAGTGGTTTGCCACCTCTCATGGAAGCTTCTTTAGTGATAGAGCCAATCCCATGATTATTGTGGATGATCCCAACTCCCCTTCCTCCATCTATAAAAGCTTGTCCATTTTCCTTGGCAAGCTAGTTCCAGAGATTGAGAATTGTCAGTTACCCAAGAGCTTCATGCTGCAAGAGCCTTCTTCATTCCCATAAGGCCAAATCTAAGTAAGGAGATTCTTGTCTAATAACCAAGGAGAGAGAGGCTTGTTCCTATTCCCAACAAAGCTTTGCAAGACATGTGCTGCTGATCACCCAGCCAAAGGAGGATCTAACGTCAGAACTATGGTTGTATTCTTCTTTGTTTATCATTAATAAATGACTATTGTTATGGTTCCACTCTTATTGTTATTTGTTATAATGATGAGTTATATCCTTTCTGACTGATATATAGTTGCATATGCCAGATTTTATGTTTGTGTTTGTGTCGTTCTTTGTATGTGCAGGTGTCCATTCACAGAGATCGTGGGGATCGTGATTTGCTAGAGCAAATGAACAGGAGTGTCAACTATTCTACAAGCACTAGCGTTGGAATCCAGGTAGGCCCTCATCATTGGTCTTTCATTTGCAATTAGGAACTTGCGCGGTAGCGTTGTATGATTGTTGCTAGACCCGATCTGGGCTAGTAGGGATCGCCTCTGTCCACAGAGGGGATTTACCTCCTCGACACCTGGTACATAGAAAGGAGACGTAGAAGGTGAGAAAAACTCTTATATGATTAAAAGATTGTAGTCTAGCATTGTAATTATGGCATGATGCATCATATTGAGAAGATGGCATCATATGAGAAGCATGTGATTGAAGTAGAAAAGAGCTTATGAAATCATTATAGAAGCTTGAAAGATAGCTAAAGTAAAAGCCTACATGGTTACAATAGTCATTATGATAGAAAGAATGATATCCTCATTAAAGGCATGATAAGGCAACCAAATAAGCAGCATATATGGTTGGAATAATGTCATCTAGGATTATAAAAATACATGTCAGCATACTTCATCATCATTAGAAAGGAGCATTTGCAGGATGAGGATCATCGAGATCCTCTACTAGAATCTTAATAAGAAGGTTCACCAGCAAATGTCTCACTGATGGTTTACACTACCCCTTGAGTGGGTTCCTTTGTTTAAAACAATGATGGTATGATGACATAGGAGTGCAACATGGTTGAAGTACTTTCAAACAAGGAAAGGAAGCTGCCAAATAAAATCTAGATGGTCAAAATGAGAGAAGAGGTATGTATGTATTTGATAGACCAAGTCATGTCATCAGATAGTTGCAGATAGCATGGGTGAATGATCTATCTCATGATCATGATCGAATAAAAGGAATATCTTCCATTGGAAATATGCATGAAGGCATAATTCACATATTGACAAGATGAAATCAACATAATATTACCTCATATGGAATATGAGGTAGTTGATAAAGATGAACGAACTATGGATGGAAGTTCTTGGGAAGCAATATGTGAAGAAATAAATATGAGATCGCAAAAGCTACGACTATGGTAAACATATGATGACTAGAAGAATTGGTTGTGACATCACCATAGAAAAGGTATGAAGACCCTGATAAGGAAGAAGACCCTTGACATTGAAAGTGTTGGAGATGTGTTTATGTAGGATGTTGTAAGAAGTAGATGCCATGATGAAAGGCCATCACAAAAGGTAACTTTGATTTGATGTTCATTTTTTACCTATGAACAACATCTAGATGGGTTAATATAGGGCTACTGAAAGAGAGTTGTAGATGTCACCTACAACTAGCACTCATGTGATTGGATCAAATATCTTGAAAGAAAACATGATTTGGAAGAGGTAGTTGTATGAAGAAAAGTGAGATGCGGACTAATAGATTAATTTATGATGAAGAAGGAATACATGACTGATATGATTCATAAAGGAAAGTGACGGATGGTAGATTCCCTACAAGATGAAGGCTCCATAACAACGAAGATGAAATTCATGACATTAAAGAGAGGGGCTCAACAAGCAGCGAAAAGTATCGTGATCTCCAACAAAAAGAAAAAAGTTGTTGTTGGAAACAAGTCCCTGCTTAAAAGGGAGCTTGGAAGTGAGTCCCTCGTTAAGAGGGATCTTGGACAAGTCCTTGGATAAGAGGGAACTTAGGTACATTCATTTATAGGAATGGGTAAATATTCCCTAGTTCAGACGGAGAGAAAGACACATCATTCTTGTATTCACTTTGTGAAGAAAGAATGGAGGATTGGGTAAGCATCTGGCATTTGATACTCTTTGAGTATGAGGTAGGCATCCAAGATAAGAGTAGATGTAAAGTAAATTCCTTGAGGATGTGGTATTCCAAGATAGGAATTGTCCTGGAAGGACATACCCTGTGAACACCACGGTGGGGTATGTGCCTTGAGAGACAATGATGATGGTGTCTATCCATCATTGGTTTCGCTAGCATTATGCTCTGATCTTGTGGAGAGATAGACCTATTAGTCAAGTCCTTGCTAGGTGACAATGCTGGTTGGTTTGGTGCAAAGATATTACTTACTAATCTGAATGATCCAGGAGGATCTTGTCAGTCCAGCATGAGTAGAGCCTTCAGTGGTTCAACATCGAAGTGATCGTCAAATGATCATTGTTCGATGAGGTCTTGAACTTAATCAGCTTCGCCAGTATTCGTCGTCATCATTCAATGTCCAGTACCTTCAGCTTCGGAAGTGATGTTTATGGTTCAGGTTGTCCGGTGACGTCAATTGTTTTCATGGTGTTCAAAGGATATGTACCTGGTTATCGTCAGTTCTATCGGGGTTTGGTTGTCAGGGATGGAACAAGTCATCTTGTGGGGTTTTTATGTCACATTATGACAATTGTTGTAAAAAGAGTTCTTTTGTTCATTTGACAAAATTCAAAAGACTAAAATCTAAAGACATCATATTAAAACCATAATGTATAACCTAAGTCCTAACCCTAACACCTAGAAAACCTAACCTATAAACTACACCATGTATCTAACCTATGCTTTAAACCCTCTCAGGGCATGAAATCACATAACATATGAATAAACATTACGATGTGTTTCATAAGTCCCTAACCGCAACTTTCTAACCATGTCGGAACCTTAGCCTCATTCACATGTGAGCAGATAAGGGGGTAAGTCGTCGGGATTACCGTGGTAGTATCTAACCGCAGCGGATATAAATAAGGGAACCGGTGACATGTGAACACAGCACTATCAGCCAGGAAGTCAAGGTTATCTCCGCGTCGTTTGGTGGCAGTTGTGGTCAGGCAGGAAACCGTGACATGTGAGTGCCAGGATAACCAATCGTCAACTGCCATGGCCAATAGTCAGCGAAACTACCGGCATTCTAACCGTGAGCTTAGTCACCTGCTCAAATGAATTGTCAGCATCCTCCACCTGGTTAGCTAACCGCTAACAGTCTACGGGCTAATATAAGGTTTTCAAGTGGGTTTTTTTTTTCGGATTTAGGATTGTTTAATTACACCTAGACCTAATGTCATTGAGTGACATTAATTAAACCCTAAACCAACCCTATTTTGAGCTAATTCACTCCTAAACTCAGCCTAAGGAGGTTAGAGTGCATTTGTAGGGCTATAAAGATAGTTTGGCTCATTGAAGTGAAGGGAGAGTGGTTTTTGAGTTTTGTATGCAAATTTTGGAGGATATAGGTTGTTTTGTTTTCAGTGTAACAAGAGCATCTGGAGTCGGAATTGGGAACCATGACAGGTGTTGGAAAACTAATTCAGAGAACTTTCTTGTGACAATGACTAGAAGTGCCTGCATGCACAATCAGTCTGGTTAATTTTCTGTGTAATTGACCTCCTCGGATTCAATCCTAATAAAGCGGTCACCCATCTTGAAAGCAGAGCCAGAGACGTAGTCCATCAGGGAAGAACTCCGTAATCAATCTTGTTGTCTGGTATCACTGTATTTTTACTAATTTTCACTTCTTTTTACATCTTGCTTATGTTTTAATTCTGTCGGCAATTCATCCCTTTTCAATCTATTCTCACTGATAAAGCACTTTAAGTTATTCATTCGGTTCACCGATGGCATTAATCAATTCTACTTTAGTTTAACATATGATCATTTCAGATCATATAATTTGGTATCAGAGCAGGTTGCATTTGTAAAATTTTTCCAATGAATGTTAACCAGGACTAAGTCGAAACGTGGAGAAGGAATCCTCGAGGAGATTCACCCAGAGATTGGAAAGCGAAGAGTCGCACATAAGTCGATCATGACAGGATCTGATGTAGGTGAAACTCTAGAAACTAAGATGAGTGACGAAGAGTTTCAACAAGCATTCTTGAGCATGCAACAGATGTTGGGAGAACTCTACGAAGATAAGAAGGCGAGAGATGCAGCTTATTCTTCAAAGACATCGAAGAAGGACAAAGGTAAAGGCAAGGCTGATAAACCTCCTTCTCCTCCATCATCTCCATCATCATCTTCTTCTTCTTCTTCTTCCAGTTCAGAATCTGAAACAGAAAATAAACCTAAGAAAACATCTCTTTTGAAACTTGATGTAAAATTTGAGTTACCTATTTATGATGGCGAAATGAATTCTGAAAATTTAGATAACTAGATTAAGCAATTAGAAGTGTATTGTCGTATTCAGAACATTTCTAACGATAAAACGAAAATTCAGTTAGCTACACTTAGAATGGGGGGGAACAACTTTAATCTAGTGGGAAAGTAAAACTCAGATGGATGTAAATAAAAAAGGTAAAGTCATCTCTTCATGGTCTAAGTTTTTAAAATCTCTTAGGAAACAGTTCTATCCTTTAGGATACATGCAACAAGATGTTATTGATTGGCAACACTTGAGGCAAGGTAAAGGGAAGAGTGTTTAGGAGTTTACTCAGGAGTTCAGAAATAAAGCATTGGCGCTTGGTATTTCATTGGATACCCGTGAAACTTTATTAAAATACATTGGCAGTTTAGATTCATATTTGCAGCATACATTATTGATGTTTAATCTTGATGATTTTGATGAATTTTGTGTTCAATCCATACATATTGAATCAAGTGCTAGACCATTCAAGTTTTCACCGCAATCATCCAAAGAGTTGGAAATCAAGGATTCCAATGACAGTAAGGAGAAGAACAATTCGAAGAGAAAGAAATCAGTGACAGCTCATAAGGAAAGACCTACTTGTTCTCATTTCCAGAGAATCGGTCATGATGAATCTAGGTGTTGGAAACTTCATCCCAAACTTAAGCCCAAAAAGTTCCTTAAAGAGAAGGATGGAAAGAAAGCAATTGCATCAATCCAGCAAGATCTAGGTTCCGATTTAGGAGATGAAAGGAGGATAATTGCATAGTTTCGACAAGTAAAACTTCTGACACTGGTTCAAGTTCGGATACTATTGCATCTTCATCAAACATAAATCCTTCAAATGAGGATAAAAGAGTTGAATTATTTAACATAAGGATAACTTCTAAGCACACAAAGATAGATACAATGTTTGACAGTGGATCACAAGCAAATTTAATATCTGAATATTTAGTTAAGAACTTGGGTTTGGAGACACAAAATCATCCAAGACCTTACCCATTAGGATGGCTAAATAAATCAACTCAGATAAAAGTCACAAAACAGTGTCGATTAAGATTTTCCATTACAGCTAATTACTTTGATGAAGTGGAATTAGATGTGGTTCTAGTAGACATATGTGGAGTTGTCTTAGGAAGTCCTTATCTTTATGATCGTGATGCAGTATTTTATAAGAAAGAACATAAATATCACCTTAAGAAAGATGGGGTTAAATTTATTATCAGGGCACATCAAAGTAAAAATCACTTGAATTTAGTTGTTGCTAATCAGATGAAGCGATTGATAAGTTCAAATAAGAGATTTGTACTCATGTGTGTAAAAGAACAACATAAGAATCAACATGAGACTTGTTTAGGTTATGAGTCCCAATTTAAAGATAGTTTGATCGAAGAGGTAGAAACTTTTTCAGTTCTATTTAAAGAAACCAAACATCTTACTCATAAGCAGGAAATACAACATGAGTTACAGTCGATGCCTAAAGCTCCTCTTCCTAATGTCAGAATGAATCAGTTCAGTCCAAGTTTGGAAGTTATAAGTTACAAGGATGGAGGTTAGTATTGGGGAAATTCAGTGTTACATTTCTCTTGTATTGTATCACCATTTCATGTTTCAAAAACTTTTGAAGCCTCTTTTCAAGTGGAGAGGAAGCCCATTTGTTTTCATGTCAAAAACTTTTCTAAAGTAATGTCAAAGTATCCAGTACATAAAAGGGAAACTTATGCATTAAGGGAAAGCTTTAATCAATGGAAACATCATTTAATGTGTGAGGAAACAGTGACTCAAACAAATCAACAACCACTTCAATACTTTCAAAGTCAAACTAAGTTGCAGCAGTCTTCACATTACATTTTGATGGGTTTATTGCAACAAGTTCACTTAGTAATCAGGAATCAAGAAAGTACATCAAGTCAAGTAGCTAATATGATGTCAAGAATGTCTTTGAATGTTTCTGTCATTCCGCAAAATAGATTGTTAATACATGTCAATAGTAATGAACAATATCCTGTAGAGATTGTTTTCAAAGATGTTTATGAATCACTAATTCATAGTACTTCGTGGAAAGAAGTCAATTGCCATGTTCATAACAAGTTGTTTAAACATCTTCTCAAGTTGTGCATACTGCAGATGGATGGAACAGTTCACAGATTCAAAATGTGCCATGATCAGCATCATCAGGTTCATCACTTTCAGGTGGTTGATCGAATGTATTGGTAGATCATCAGGGCGAGGTGGAGAGTGAGGGAGCTCTACCCTCATCTGTTATCTATCTAGCCAAACTTTTTTGGTCCAAAAGCTTTTAAGTGGAGAGGATTGATCCAGGAGGATCTTGTCTGTCCAACATGAGTGGTGTCTTCAATAATTCAACATTGAAGTTATCATCAAATGATCATTGGTCGATGAGGTCTTGAACTTAATCAGCTTCGCCAGTATTCGTCGTCAGTATTCAATGTCTGGTATCTTCAGCTTCGGCAGTGATGTTTATGGTTCAGGTTGTCTGGTGATGTCAATGGTTTTCATGGTGTTCTAAGGAAATGTACCTAGTTGTTGACAGTTCCGTTGGGGTTTGGTTGTCAAGGATGGAACAGGTCATCTTGTGCGGGTTTTATGTCACATTGTGACAATTGTTGTAAAAATAGTTCTTTTATTCATTTGACAAAATTCAAAAGACTAAACTCTAAAGACATCATATTAAAACCCTAATGTATAACCTAAGTCCTAGCCCTAACACTTAGAAAACCTAATCTATAAACTACACCATGTATCTAACCTATTCTTTAAACCCTCTCGAGCCATGAAATCACATAACATATGAATAAACATTACAATGTATTTCATAAGTCCCTAACCACAACTTTCTAACCGTGGCGGAACCTTAGCCTCATTCACATGTGAGCGGATAAGGGGATAAGCCGTCGGGGTTACCCTGGCAGTAACTAATTGCAGGGGAGTTGCATTAATGGCAGTGGATATAAATCAGGGAACTGGTGACATGTTAACACAGTACCGTCGACCGGGCAGTCAGGGATATCTCTGCGCCGTTTGGTGGCAGTTGTGGTCAAGCAAGAAATTGTGACATGTGAGTGTCGGGATATCCAATCGTCAACTGCCATGGCCAATAGTTAGCAAAATCATCGACGTTCTAACCATGAGCTCAGTCGCCTGCTCACATGAGTTGTCAGCATCCTCTGCCCGATTAGCTAACTACTAACAGTCTACAGGCTAATATAAGGTTTTCAAGTGGGTTTTTGTTCATATTTAGGATTATTTATTTACACCTAGGCCTAATGTCATTAAGTGACATTAATTAAACCCTAAACCAACCCTATTTTGAGTTGATTCACTCCTAAACTCAACCTAAGAAGGTTAGAGTGCATTTGCAAGGCTATAAACATAGTTTGGTTTGTTGAAGTGAAGGGAGAGTGGTTTTTGAGTTTTGTATGCAGATTCTAGAGGATATAGGTTGTTTTGTTTTTAGTGTAACAGGAGCAGTCAGAGTCAGAATTGGGAACCGTGACAGGCGTTGGAAAGATAAATCAGAGAGATTTCTTGTGACAGTGACTAGAAGTGCCTATGTGCACAATCAGTCTGGTTAATTTGCTGTGTAATTGACCTCCTCAGATTCAATCCTAATAAAGCGGTTGCCCATCTTGAAAGTAGACCCGGAGATGTAGTCCATCGGGGATGAACTCCATAATCAATCTTGTTGTCTGGTATCGATATATTTTTGTTGATTTTCACTTTTGTTTACATCTTTCTTATGTTTTAATTCTGTCGGAAATTCATCCCTTTTCAATCGATTCTCACAGTTAAAGCACTTTAAGTTAACATTCGATTCACTGATGGAATTAATCAATTCTACTTCAGTTTAACACATGATCATTTCAAATCATATAATTTGGTATTAGAGCAAGTTGTGTTTGTAAAATTTTTCCAGTGAATGTTAACCAAGTCTAAGTCGAAACGTGGGGAAGGAATATTCGAGGAGATTGATCCAGAGATTGGAAAGCGAAGAGTCGCTCATAAGTCAATCATGATAGGATCTGATGCAAGTGAAACTCCAGAAACTAAGATGAGAAAGGAATAGTTTCAGCAAGCATTCTTGAGCATGCAGCAGATGTTGGGAGAACTCTACGAAGATAAGAAGGCGAGAGATGCAACTTCTTCTTCAAAGACATCGAAGAAGGACAAAGGTAAAGGCAAGGATGATAAACCTCCTTCTCCTCCATCATCTCCATCATCTTCTTCTTCTTCTTCCAGTTCAGAATCTAAGACAGAAAATAAACCTAAGAAAACATCTCTTTTGAAACTTGATGTAAAATTTGAGTTACCTATTATGATGGCGAAATGAATCTTGAAAAGTTAGATAACTGGATTATGAAGTTAGAAGTGTATTGTTGTATTCATAACATTTCTAATGATAAAACAAAAATTCAGCTAGCTACACTTAGAATGCAGGGAACAACTTTAATCTGTTGAGAAAGTAAAACTTAGATAGATGTAAAGCAAAAAGGTAAAGTCATCTCTTGATTGTATAAGTTCTTAAAATCTCTTAGGAAACAATTCTATCCTTTAGGATACATGTAGCAAGATGTTATTGATTGGAAACACTTGAGGAAAGGTAAAGGGCGGAGTGTTCAGGAGTTTGCTCAGGAGTTTAGAAAGAAAGCATTGGTGCTTGGTATTTCATTAGATACCCATGAAACTTTATTAAAATACATCGGCAATTTACATTCATATTTGCAGCATACATTATTGATGTTTAATCCTGATGATTTTGATGAAGTGTGTGTTCAATCCATACACATTGAATCAGGTGCTAGACCATTCAAGTTTTCACCGCAATCATCCAAAGAGTTGGAAATCAAGGATTCCAATGACAGTAAGGGGAAGAACAATTCGAAGAGAAAGAAATTAGCGAAAACTCAAAAGGAAAGACCTACTTGTTCTCATTGCCAGAGAATCGGTCATGATGAATCTAGGTGTTGGAAACTTCATCCCACAATTAAGCCCAAAAAGTTCCTTAAAGAGAAGGATGAAAAGAAAGCAATTGCAACAATCCAACAATATCTAGGTTCCAATTCAGGAGATGAAAGGAGGATAAATGCCATAGTTTCGACAGGTAAAACTTCTGACACTGGTTCAAGTTCAAATACTATTGCATCTTCATCAAACATAAATCCTTCAAATGAGGATAAAAGAGTTGAACTATTTAACATAAGGATAACTTCTAAGCACAGAAAGATAGATACAATGTTTGACAGTGGATCACAAGCAAAATTAATATCTGGATATTTAGTTAAGAACTTGGGTTTGGAGACACAAAATCATCCAAGACCTTACCCATTAGGATGGCTAAATAAATCAACTCAGATAAAAGTCACAAAACAGTGTCAATTAAGATTTTCCATTATAACTAATTACATTGATGAAGTGGAATTAGATGTGGTTCCCGTAGACATACGTGGAGTTGTCTTAGGAAGTCCTTATATTTATGATCATGATGCATTATTTTATCGGAGAGAGCATAAATATCACCTTAAGAAAGATGCGGTTGAATTTATTATCAGGGCACATCAAAGTAAAAATCACTCGAATTTAGTTGTTGCTAATCAGATGAAGCGATTAATAAGTTCAAATAAGAGATTTGTGCTCATGTGTGTAAAAGAACAACATAAGAATCAATATGATACTTGTTTAGGTTATGAGTCCCAGTTTAAAGATAGTTTGGTCGAAGAGGTAGAAACTTTTTCAGTTCTATTTAAAGAAACTAAACATCTTACTCATAAGCAAGGAATACAACATGAGTTATAGTCGATGCCTAAAGCTCCTCTTCCTAATGTTAGAATGAATCAATTCAGTCCAAGTTTGGAAGTTATAAGTTACAGGGCTGCGGGTCAGTACTGGGGAAAGTCAGTGTTACATTTCTCTTGTATTGTATCACCATTTCATGTTTCAAACAGTTTTGAAGCCTCTTTTCAAGTGGAGAGGAAGCCCATTTGTTTTCATGTCAAAACCTTTTCTAAAGCAATGTCAAAGTATCCAGTACATAAAAGGGAAACTTATGCATTAAGGGAAAGTGTTAATCAATGGAAACATCATTTAATGGGTGAGGAAATAGTGATTCAAACAAATCAACAACCACTTCAATACTTTCAAAGTCAAACTAAGTTGCAACAGTCTTCACATTACAATTTGATGGGTTATTGCAGCAAGTTCACTTAGTAATCAGGAATCAGGAAAGTACATCAAATCAAGTAACTGATATGATGTCAATAATGTCTTTGAATGTTTCTGTCATTCCACAAAATAGATTGTTAATACATGTCAATAGTATTGAACAATATCATGTAGAGACTGTTTTCAAAGATGTTTATGAATCACTAATTCATGGTACTTCATGGAAAGAAGTCAATTTCCATGTTCATAACAGGTTGTTTAACCATCTACGCAAGTTGTGCATACTGCAAACGGATGGAACAGTTCACAAATTCAAAATGTGCCATGATAAGCATCAACAGGGTCATCACGTTCAGGTGGTTGATCGAATGTATTGGTACATCATTAGGGCAAGGTGGAGAGTGAGGGAGCTCTACCCTCATATGTTATCTGTCTAGTCAAACTTTTGTGGTCCAAAAGCTTTCAAGTGGAGAGGATTGATCCAGGAGGATCTTGTCAGTCCAGTATGAGCAAAGTCTTTAGTGGTTCAACATCAAAGTGATCTTCAAATGATCATTGGTCGATGAGGTCTTGAACTTAATCAGCTTCGCCAATATTCGTTGTCAGAATTCAGTGTCTAATATCTTCAACTTCGACAGTGATGTTTATGGTTCAGGTTGTTCGGTGATGTCAATGGTTTTCATGGTGTTCGAAGTACCTGGTTGTTGTCTGTTCTGTTGGGGTTTGGTTGTTAGGGATGGAACAAGTCTTCTTGTGGGGTTTTTATGTCACATTGTGAAAATTGTTTTAAAAATATTTCTTTTGATCATTTGATAAAATTCAAAAGACTAAACTGTAAAGACATCATATTAAAACACTAATGTATAACCTAAGTCCTAGCCCTAACACCTAGAAAACCTAACCTATAAACTACACCATGTATCTTAACCTATTCTTTAAAACCTCTTGGGCCATGAAATCACATAACATATGAATAAACATTACAATGTGTTTCATAAGTCCCTAACCGCAACTTTCTAACCGCATCGGAACCTTAGCCTCATTGAGATGTGAGCGGATAAGGGGATAAGCCGTTGGGGTTACTCTGGCAGTAACTAACCACAGCAGAGTGGCATTAACCGTGACAGATATAAATCAGGGAGCTGGTGACATGTGAACACATTACCATCAACGGGGCAGTTAGGGGTATCTCCGTGCCATTTGGTGGCAGTTGCGGTTAGGCAGGAAACCATGACATGTGAGCGTCGGGATAGCCAATCTTCAACTGCTATGGCCAACAGTCAACGGAACCGCCTACGTTCTAACTGTGAGCTCAGTTGCTTGCTCACATGTCCTGTCAACATCCTCTGCTCGGTTAGCTAACTGCTAACAGTCTATGGGTTAATATAAGGTTTTCAAGTGGGTTTTTGTTCGGATTTAGGATTGTTTAATTACACCTAGACCTAATGTCATTAAGTGACATTAATTAAACCCTAAACCAACCCTATTTTGCACTGATTCACTCCTAAACTTAGCGTAAAGAGGTTAGATTCTATTTTCAGGGCTATAAAGATAGTTTGGCTCGTTGAAGTGAAGAGAGAGTGGTTTTTGAGTTTTGTATGCAGATTCTGGAGGATATAGGTTGTTTTGTTTTCAGTGTAACAGGAGCATCCAGAGTCAGAATTGGGAATCGTGCCCGGCGTTGGAAAGATAATTCAGAGAGCTTTCTTGTGACAGTGATCAAAAGTTCTTGTGTGCATAATCAATCTGGTTAATCTTCTATGTAATCGACCTCCTCAGATTCAATCCTAATAAAGCGGTCGCCCATCTTGAAAGCGGACCCGAAGACGTAGTCCATCAGGGACGAACTCCGTAATCAATCTTGTTGTCTGGTATTGTTGTATTTTTGTTACTTTTCACTTCTGTTTACATCTTTCTTATGTTTTAATTACATCGGCAATTCATCCCTTTTCAATCGATTCTCACGGTTAAAGAACTTTAAGTTAACATTCGGTTCACTGATGGCATTAATCAATTCTACTTCAGTTTAACATATGATCATTTCAGATCACTAACTCTTCTTATGAGAATTTTTCAATGGAAGTTTTGTCCGTGTACCTATTGTCAATTATGAATACCTCCCTAGTTAAGAGGGAGTTTTGAAATGTAACTAGTGTCGGTCTTCATAATTATGATGTCATGACTTGATGTAGTTATTGTAATTGTCAAAATAAAGAAAAACATTTATTTTTGTAAAAAGGAAAATTATTTATACACATGTTTCTTTCCCATGGTTTTGGTCCTAGGTTGTGCACCCATTTAGTGCTTTAGAGAGTCAAAGTCAAAGGTCATAATATGAAACCCCTTGAAGGGTTGTTATATCAATGTAAAGAGAATATTTCATGTCATGCAAGTGTCTAGAAATTGTCCAAGAGATGAGGTTGGCTAGCCCTAAGGGTCGACCTTGAAGAGGCTTAAGGACCCATTCAAATGACTATATATTGGAGAGGAATTCCTCCTTTAAGCACACACTTGTGCATTCGACTTTCTTAAGAAGATATGAGGTGGAACATAAGTGCGAAGAGGAGGAAGGATAGAAAATCTAGAAAATTGTTTTGGGTATTGATTTATCTTTGTCTCTGGAAATCAAATTCTCTTTGGAAGGATAAACTACTTCAGATCTGAGTTTGTGAAGAAAGGAACAAATTTTGTTTGGGTGGCTTGCCTAGTCTCTTGAAGGATATTCTAGAGTCTTGTCCTTGGATGTCTTCATTGAAAATTCTATAAGAAAGAGTTCTCTGGGTTTCCCCTTTGGAGGCATTTTTCCCCTGGTTTGGAGCCTACTTCTTGTGTCTTTCTTGTGCTTGCATTGTGATCTTCTATTTGGCAATTATCTTGATGATACAAATAATTAATTTATGATGCTAAAGAATTAACCTAACTCACAAGAAATTTCCTAAGACATAAGATAAATCAATTAATAATATCCCTAATGCTTTGCCCTAGATTTCTCAACACCTATAACAAGCATCAGGGTGAGTTATCAGTTATTCCTAGCACTAAGTGCCATAGTGACTTACTCTTTACTCTGATTTCATACACAGGGATTCACCCAAGGTTCCGATGGAGTATTTCTCAATCTAAGGAGTAGGAATCCACCGTCTCGATGGTTTATCAACTGTTTTTTCATAACAAGCACCACACGGGTCTAATGTCCACTTCCCTAGTGGTTTATTAGATAATCAGTAAGCACCACAGTGATTTAATCATCCACTTCACTTGCCACTAACCACACAGGCTTAGACAACACAATCCAGTGGCTCACATAGTTCACGAGGATTTCACCAAAGTTGACAAGGGTCTAACTCTTGCACAAGACTCTACACAACATTTCAAACATCACTTTGTTGTTTACTACCAAATCCCAACCATGTCCACACATTCCAATGATCAACAACATGCCCACAAGACCATTCTGCTAGGAATTCTCACACAAAAACTATCCAACGGCCAAGAGAGAACCCCTTCTCTTCAGTTGTACGTGATTCTATAATATTCCCGACGTTTCGTTGTGTCTGTTAGGCTACAGACCTGTCTCTTCTATATGTTATGGGAATGGACATTGTCCTCTATTTCCACCAACTATAATCACATCTCATAATTTGATTGTCAACGAGTAGCTCTCCCTTAGTCGTATCACATAATTAATTGTTGACAAGTTGGCTTGGCCAAGTCTACCGTGGATGACTTATTAACTTCAACAATTACATGCAATATTCATGACATTTCAAGCAAGCTCCCTCAAACATTTGGATCCAAAAAGTCATCCCCTCCTTTAGTCAACAATGAAATTTAAATGTTTTAAATACGCATTGTATCATCCAACCATGGCTCCTATGCCCATGTTGGCATTACAGTCACATTAAAAAGTCAAGGTAAATGAAATGGTTGTCATATTGGGGTGCAAGTGATCAATATGAAATTTTCCACTCACGCAATCCCATAATTAGACTCTCATTTAAATTGCCTTGCTTTCCCAAGGAATGCATGTATGTCATTTGTCACTAGCGAATCATATAAAGGTTGCCTCTCCCATCACTCCTTATGCCTCCATTATGCCTCGCCTCACATGATAGATTCTCCCCACACTATAATTTGGATTGTTGTGGGATTTTGTAGACAAGGAAGGATATGGTTGTTTAATTGTTAAATTATGGCCCTGTGTGGGATTTGTCTTAACAAGTATAGGGAGCTAGTGCTTGAACTTCTTTAGGCCTCCTAGCACTATTGTCCCCCCATCATTCATCCATGCTTCCACCCTTGTTTGTTCACTCTTTGGATTCGTTTGTCTCCCACAACCTTCCCTCCCTACAAGCTTGTCGTTCCCCAGCGTGTTCTATAAATATGGCTATTTGTAGCCTCCCACCTATTAAGAATTCTCTAGATCAGCACAAAGGTGACATCATAGACCTCTACTCATCCTCTCACACCATGCAAATCCAATTGGCCAATTTAGAAGTCAGACAATAAATGACAATGGAGATTATGATCCAACACAAAGATTTAATCACCTAGTTCTAAGATGAAATTGGCGTATTATGAGGTTTGTTATCATAACTTAGTGTGGTACATCACCATGCTTTCTAGTGGCACTCCTCTCTAGATATTGTTGCTACAACTTCCTCACCAAAGGTGGATTCTACTCTCCCCAAACCTCAATGAAGCAGTTCTTAAAGGCCCCCAACAATTCTAGAACTTAGAGGCTCTCCTCCCTTTGTAGGTCTAATTTTGTGTTTAGTTTTTGTATCTATTCCCTTAAAGTGTG
>APFE031591555.1:198633-262560 GCA_000404065.3 Pinus taeda
AAAACTAAATGTAGAAGTCACAAATCCTAGTATATATAATATAAGTATGGCTCTCATTAAATGACACCCTTGATTATTATACTTTCGTAATATCCAATTGGATGCAAATTTTTGGGGAAAAATGATTTACGACATTAACTACTATAATTCAAAAGAATAAAATCAAATAAAAATCTTATATAATTTGTGACAAAAATAAATATCATTATTTGAGTCTTTTAAACTATATATAAAGTTTTAAAACATTCAAAATTTTGAATGGACGATTGAATAATTATTAAAAACAAGTAATACTAAATCAATCTAGATCCATCTTAACTCTGGATCTATCAAGAACCGAGAGGAATCTAATATCTCAAGGTGAAAACCTCTTTTTTGAGTGCGAAAATTGAGGAAAGATTTGCACCTCGAGAGATTTGATCCTTATCGGTGCTTGATAGATCCAAAGTTAAGATGGATCTAGGTTGGTTATAACATACACATGCAAGCACACATATATTTCACGTCTTTGAATAGACTATATTACATAAGAATACCATTGGCAAAAGCATGGGTTGTCAAAAAATGGAGTCCAAAAACTGCCAATGGTAAATTGACTCTATGACCTCAATTTTCCCTGAACTACTATAACAACATTTATAAGCATTAGTTTGTTATAACTTTTTAATTTTAATTTTATTTTAAATAATTTGACCTCTCCAATTTTTTCATTTTTTTTTATACATTTATTTTGACCGAGTCAAAATGTTTAATAACATAATAGGACATTACAACATCTCTTCCATACTCGGTTAGAGAGTGTCTCTCGACACAATTATTAAAGCAAACTAGCTTAGATCCATCTTAACTCCATATCTACCAAGTGTCAAGAGGGATCAAATCTCCTCTCATTCTAAAAGAGGTTTGCACCTCAAGAGATTTGATTCCTCTCGGTGCTTGATAGATCCAAAGTTAAAATGGATCTAGGTTGGTTAAAATCTACTCTTGGTTTGCAAGAGCACTTACTATCCCCTGAGCATTTTTGTAGAAGGGTGGGGATGCAAGTCAATATTAACAAAACGAAAGTAGTGGTTTTCTCTGAAAAAAAGGAAAACATAACCAACATAAGTTCTACTTTAAAGGTAGCATTCTAGAAGAAGTTGCAGATCGCAAATACCTCAGAATTGACTTCAACAAAAATCTAAGTTGGGACTGCTGTAGAAAGAACAGAAATTTGGGGGGTTGGAAATCATTTTATGCTTTTCAAACTAGCTATAGATATGCAGAGTTATGGGACTGGTAAACCACTCAAACTCTTTTTGGGCTTCTAGTGATTCTGGTGATTCTCTATGGTTGTGAACTCTTGGCCAACAGTAAATCAGACATGCAGTGGAAACAAATTGAAAAAATTCAAAAGTGTTTGATTACAAACAAATTTCAAAATTAAAAGTGCAGTTCCTTATGCTATCTTGGTAAGTGAAACAGGGGTTGCTCCTATTGAAGCAATTGTTATGGAGTGAGTCACAAGGTATTTAAAAAAAAAAGGAGCAAATGGAAGAGGGTTGATGGCCTAAGGTTGTCTTTAATGACATATTGTACAAAAGAAAGAAGACTTGGATGCAACAAAATAACAAATGGTATAGTAAATGAGGTATTTGCTTGAACACGTGTCCCATAAACAATAAAGAGATAAAATCTTTTGTTATTGATGAGTTCCACAAGCGTATTTGGGATAAGGAGTTAGGGAGAAAGAAAAAGTATTATATTGAAGTGTTTAATCCCACTCATAATCATCAAAAAAAGCGTACATAGAGGCCAATGTTTCTTGGAGAGCCAAAATTCTTATTGCTCAGTTAAGGACTAATTCTCATAAACTCCGTTGTGAAATAGGGCGCTAGAAAAGGCCAAAAGAAGTGTGGGAGGAAAGAGTATGTATTTTTTGTTCTTCCGGAAAAGTGGAAATAGAAAAGCATTTCATTTTAGTATGTGAGGCCTTCAAAAACAACAAAGAAAGTTATGTAAATATTTTGGCAACTAGCTCTTGGAATAATCTATTTAGCGAGGGGTTTGTTCAGAAGCTTGGAGCGTTTATTGTGAGGCTTCACAGGTAAAAGGCTGAATACATCAACCAAATGAAGAAACAATCTGTCCCATATGCTATCTTTAGCCTCGTAGATGTTAAAATAATTTTCTTTCTTTCATATATATTAAATTTGACACAGTCAAAATGTTATAATTAATTATTATTATTATTTTTATGATTTAACCGAGTCAAAATGTTTATATAACATAATACGACAAGACAAGATATGACAATATCTCTTTCATACTAAACTAGAAAGTATCTCTCCATACAAATATTAAAAAATAAATATAATATTAATATCCCTCAATACCCTAAATATTATACCGAATTCAAATGATTTTTTATATTAAAATAAATAAAAATACAAATAATTGTAATCATTGTTCACACTGAAAGAGAATATAAGTTATTTATTTATAATATCATCTAAAACATACATATAGCTTCAATTACTTGCCTAAAACTAATATGGGTCCTTAAAAACATGGACAGCCGTGCTTCTAGAGCCTTGAGCCCTAGTCATGGAAACCGTGTTTCTAGAGACTTGAGCCCTAGTCATCATTATAACAAGTGCCATATTTTATTGGATACACCATGTTTAATAATTTTAATTAAAACTTACACTTAACTTGATCCATTTGTTCCATGTTAACATGGACCCTTTTGAGCATAGAAGAACATCCTTGACCAACTTTAAACTTAAATCATCATTATAACAAGTGCTCTGTTTTAGTGCTAAGCTATCCAAACTTTTCCTAACATGTTCCCAAAAAAGATGACAATGCAAATGCAAATCATATTGCCTATGCTCTCTCATAAACAAGATTTGATTGGAATGACCATTTAATATAAAACATGACAAGACCTTTTAAACCTATATTGTTGATTGGACCTGAAATCAAAGATCAACTTTTTCATTGGATAAAAGATAAATTGGTTGATAAAGAATATATATGTTAAATTTATATATATTTATTATTATTTTATGTTTAGATAATTATTTTTTCCATATCTATTATATTTTTTTATAATTTATTTATTTTTAAGTAAGATAAATGAATACATGTTTTTGTTTTTATCTAATAAATTAAACCAATCATTTTTATAAGAGTAGAATATTTTTATCATTATTTAATTACAAATTTTAGATACTGAGATTGTATAACTAAAAAAAGATTTTTCTAGTTGTTTAGTCTATTTTTTTATTATAAAAATTAAAAATTTAATCGATTTCAAAATAAATTGCAACAAATATTGTGTTATTCCTTGATATAAGTGATTAATGAAGAGATGGAGGTGACAAGGTGTGAGACCATTGTCACCACAGGCAATACCCATGGCAAATGTGGCATGTCCAACAGGAAGGGCCATTAACATTGATTTATGCATGCATTAAGTTTTATGGCTTCTCATCATAGCAAACAGGAATGTCTCACTTCTATAGAGTTCGCTTATGGTTTAGTGATGGTTGTTCTTCAGATTTTTATGCTCCTTGTTGTTATGTTTTTAGACCAACTTCTTTCCATATCTGATATGGACTTTCTTTGTGATCCACCTCTCTTTACAACTCTCTCTGTTGACATCTACTCTTTCCTCTTATTCTCTCAGTTGTTCATTGAATGGAGGCCAAGCTCTATGGGGGAGGTTTTCAGATCTATTAGTTGGCTCAGGAGGACTCAAAGTCTTATCATGGTTGTGCACTCTCACCCCCTCGATTCTTTTGTATTTTAACCCTTCATGCTACTTCCTTCCCTCTATCAACATGACTCGCCAATGCGCAAGATGTCGTAAGGGTGGTGGAGGGCCAGGTTCTTTGGGTGGTGCAAGAGCTTAGTTTCATGTTGAATTATCTTATCATCTCTATCACAACAAGACTCCTTTAACGGTGCATCTTAAGCACAATATCTTGAAGGAATATTTCAGCAAGAGCATTAGAGTTAGTCGGACATGAAAATGCTCAAGGAGATCGCAACCTTGGTGTAGATATTGGGTGCACGCGAAGCAGGCAGAACTAGTAGCTCCACATAATAGACCTATATTGGCACTTAAAGGCACTCCTTGGTAAGGTTCTATTGGAATGCCATCACATGCAAGATAAAATCATGACAAAGCTCAAGGTAATTAAGCTATAATCAATTGATATCGAGGGATGTTTGGCTCATATTAGAGTAACCGTTGCTTTAGGCTTGGCCCCTGGCACAAACAATAAGGACACAACTCAACCAATTGAGGTGGAAACCTGGTTGTCCTCCTAATTTTTATGTTATAGTCCTTTCTAGATTTTTTTATGACATTTGGAACAAGGTTTTGTGAAAAATTATGGTAGTAAACTAGTCCTCCCAAGCGTTGGATAACTCATAAACACTCCTATTTGTTATGTTTTAATTTAGATCTAAATCTACATTACACCAATGGTCTTTTGTTTTTGTTATTTATTTGGTTTCCTGTGCAATAGACCAATGATGAACAACCATCATTGAACTATGTAATTTTGTGGATTATCAATAAAATTTTAAGCATACAAAAACAAATAAAATGTGATGTAGACACATCTTGTTATTTTCACTGTGATTAAGATCATCATTGTGATCAACATCATCATTGTTAAATAAGGAGGTTGATAGTTATTTTAATTATTTTTTAACCATGGTCAATTGGTAATTTTGTTGGGAATCACGATTGTCATTAGACCAAAACCCGTAGGTGTTAGTCAACAATCACATCACTAGAGATAATGATCCATGAGAGGCGGTTAGTCCATGTTGCAAAACACACGGGGAGTGTTTGTTTATCCAATGTCCAACAAATTCATCATAATGATTGTACGTGGATTTAGGATCAAATTGACTACCACTATAACCCAAGAGCATATCCAAGAGACCATAAGCAAGATGTGTTGATATTTTCTTTTTCTTTTTCCACAAGAGAAGCATCATATTAAAATCCAAGGGATGCCTCTCCATATTTGTGGATGATATCCTAATAAAAGTGTTGAGTAAACTGTAATATTCTTAATGGAAATATACAATGTTAAACAAAGCAAACATAGCAGAAACACATACAAAAATTTATAGCACATTTACCAACCAGAAATCTCCATGAACTGCGCTGATCTAAGCCATTTTATTAATAAATAAGAGGGTACAATGTGGTGCTGGAAAGAGTGCACCTGGGCTTGCTCAAGGCAAGCCAACTAAGCCTAATTGAACAATAATAAATCCCTCTCAAATATGTTGTTGCTCTCTCCTGACTCTGCATTGAAACTACCCAGAAAATACTATGTTGGCTGCAAAGAACAACTGCTAAGGCCTCCTTGGATGCTTAGAAAATTCCTGGAAATTAACCGTGGGCTCTCCACCAATAACCCACAAAAACCCATGAAGGAATTGGCCAAATATTGACCTTGGAATTTAGGCCCAATTTTCCCTTAGGGAATGTAGTCGCTAACTGAGTTGGGGCCCCTGTTTGACCCCTCAAATCTGCTCAGAAAACTCTACCAAATTAATCTTGGTCTCTCTTCAATAAACTCAGGAAAACCGAGAAAGGGTTTCTCCTAGTTTTGACGCTCCAAAATTGACCCCCAATTGCTTGGCCCTCATCCATAAGCAGAAGATGTAACCTGTAGCAAATGTTGTGTTTGCTACTCTGCCAAAATGCTGGAAAATCTCCCACGACACTTCCCTGGACTCCACCTCAAGTTTCAGCCCCTATCTCTCTTCACTCCTCAACCTCCAAGCGTGCCTCCTCCAAGAACTATACAAACCTTGAGTTGTTGCTGCCAATCCTCTTCACAAACTCGCATTCCCTGTTGTTGGTACAAACTGGTACAAGTAGGACTCCCTCCTTGGGCTGGCACTTGAAGTCCACCGAAGCAAGGGTTGAGATCTTTGCTCAGAGACACTCATGTACTAAACAACATTGTAGACTTGGCTTCAGTTCAAACGTGCTATGTCAAAGACACAATTTATGAATAGATGAATGAATGACCAAAATGAGTGCCTCTTGCTCTATTTATCAAAGAACCTCCAAGATGCCCATGTGGGCCCAACTCGATTTTCCTCGCCAACTTCTCTCCAATGAAATGTCTTCCACATGTGGGCCGTAATTCTCCATGAGGTGGCCCCACAAACCACTAGAGCCACAATATTTTCCTTCCTTCCTAATGTTTGGGGCCCACTTAATCCCAAAATTCATGTGAGACATGTAAATCCACATCTCCTAAGTGCAAACATGAAATAAGACAAAATTGATATTTCCCTTAGCAATATTACTAAATAAAAATATCACATAAACTAGTGCACCTAACACGAAGAAATTCAAACCAAACACTTATTAACACAAAATTAATCAAACCTAATAATATTAACATCAATTGATTAAACTAACTTAAACATATGGTCTTACACTAAAACACTTTGAATAAAAGTGAGAGTATCACTACCTTACTAACTAATTCACTCACAAAAAATAAAGTGTAACCACCAAAATTTAGACCCAATTAAAAAATAACAAACTTCTCTACTTAATTATTCAAACTAAACTTAATTAACAAAATCAATTAAAATCTTTCAATATGATGAAAGATTATTAATTAATAATGTTTGGAGCTTTTTGCAAATTGGATTCTATATGAGTTTAAGCCAACACTCCATTCATTTATGTTTTGAGTGGACACTTTGCTGGCATATAAAAGCCATAAAATATACGTTTTAATACTTTATAATTTTTGTTAATGAAAACAATTAAAGATAATGTAACCCTAAATTAATTAATTATAATGTAAATAAATAAATTATAATTTATAAATAATATTAATATATATAAATGGTATTTTAAATATAATTATCTTTTTAAGCATAATTGCATATTAAATAAATAATTCACATTCAAATATTTGTATTTCAAATCCAGTTTAAATTTTATTTATTAAAAAGGGCCCAATCAAAACCAGAGTGACCTGCAAGCTTCCTTTAATGGGATATTCTTTCTATTTTAACGGTCAGATTTCCCACACCCTATTCGAATTTCAAACCCCAAAATCTCTGTCCTTGTGTTCCTCCTCATTCTTCCGCAATTGCCGTTGAGACGGAAGGAGGGCCCTGCCTGCGCGCTCCACACAGAAAACAACAACACAAAAAACGCTCTAAATTTAACAACTCCGTCTACCTTGCCGTCTCGCTCGCTCCAATTGGCTTCCGTGTAAAGCAGGCCTCCAGATTTTTCCCGTCAAGAGACAGCATATTTCCCCCGGGCATTCTCCTCCTTCCGTACATGGAGCGTTTCGCCCTGCTTTCTGCCGGCCGCGGGCGATAATGCTCGGGTCTGGACCCAGTTTTTGATTTCCGTAAGGTTTTATAATTTTATCAAACCCTCGTCTATTGGATTCTTGCTGTTGCTACTCTTGTTCCGTTATGGTGCTTGCAGGAGATGGCATTGCGGCCACAGAGGAAGGGGAGGACTGGCTTCATTTTGATTTCCTTTAGTGCGGTGCTTTCTTCTTGCCAGAGGACGAAAGAAAGGCTTTTCTGGAGAGTTTGTGTTTAAAGGTTCACTTTCGGGGGGCTAAAATGGGGTGCTTTTTCGGATGCTTTCGTGTTAAAGATAAGGAGCGACCGCGCGGCAACGTTTCGGCTACTCTGCCGCCTGTCAAGAGCAGGGTACGGCTCTTGCTTTTGGCTTTCTTTTCTTTTGTATTGATGTAGCTTTAGAGGTCTCGATCTGTGTTTTTGTGGCCTGGAAATTTGTTTGAAGGCTGATGAGGTGCCTAGATCGCATTTTTAGTTGCTGGAAGCGCGTTGTTGTGGCTTTTGCAAGTTTGAGCCACTAGAGATGCATGGTTTTGCATTCTTACCGTGCAGATGGCATTTTTCTGACCTTTTGAGCCCTTTAGAACTGTATATTTTGGCGCATTTCGCAGGAAAATCTCTTGCTGGAAAGTTCGTGCTATTTTGAACCCTTTATGCCTTCATTTCTTGCGCATGCTTAACTCTGAGAAGATTTAGAGGAAATGATTTTGCCTTTGTTTGCTATAGATCTATGTGAAGAAAGCCTGAACTGTTCTGAGCGATGCACATGGCGCCTTTCGTGGATTTGGACATCTTTGAAAGAATTTCAGTCGCTTTGACTGTGGATTTGAATCGCTTATTCTTAAATTCATTCAGAGGGCGATTTAAGCCGTTTTACATGGCGGATTTCCGTTACATAGCGCAATGTCTTCCCAGGGGAATTGTCAGCCATTTCCTTTCTTAAGTCTGTTATTCGGCATGCGAATTTCTCTCAATATAAATAAGCCGGCTGACTTATAACCTATGCGGTTGCTTTTTATTCCGTGTTTAGGGCATATAAATTCTTTTCTATAGAACCATAGACTATGATATCTGTGAGAACTTGAAGCCTATTCGAACAGATAGAATCTTCTGCTTTGAGGAACAATCTTCCTGCGAATATTTAAGGAGAAACGACGATTGTTTTGAGCTCTTAAATATTGTCATTCTTATTATACATATAATAAAATGTATTTCCCAGACATTTTATCAGAGAATTGAACCGTTTTACTTCAACTTTGCAATGCTTTCTCCAATTATAATCTGAGTACGCCATTGAAGATATTTAAAGTTACATCTGTATTTTTCCCTCATGTTAATGAAAATCACTTGCATCCTTTCTTCTCACAAGGATCGCAATTCAGAATTTCGACGATTTTATCGTCGTTGTTTTCTTAGGGTTTGCAGTGTAAAATTTGAGGGCTATCAGTAGGTTTAAACATCAAATGTTTGCCTGTTTGGTAAATGAAATTCGTCAGTAATATGAGATTCAAGGAGACCATGAATTTTCTTTAAGCCAAGCTGTTGTACCTTTGAGGTTTTAGATCTGTCTCTTTAAAACCTTATAGATAAACCCAATATATTATCCTTGGTAGAAATTTCAATTTTTTTCTATTGGCTTAATTTGCTACTTTATTCTATTTTTTAGAAGTATCGTTCTGTTTGAATTAATATGCTATTAACCTCTATTTTGTTAATTACAACCTCATCGGTACACTGGTGTTTAAGTGGTGCTTAGAATATTGTTTGTATCAATTTATTCAGGAACTTCTGATTGCAAATAACCAGTCTCAGTCTGGCCGTTTCAGTGGTTCTTCCCAAGACACTGTTGGATCTTCACCCTTCCTCACAGGCAAGTATTATGATTGCTCCAGAACGTTCTACACATCTCTGTTTCATGATCTTTGTACATAATTTGCCCTTCTGATCAAAATTTTGCTTATTTCTTTAAAACAGCATTATCAGAGTGCACAGAACGAAAGAAAACAGAAAATTTATGTCGAAGGAATAATAGTATAAAGTGGACGTCGCAGTTGATTGCCCCTGCCGAAGTTCCTGCTGTTCCAGAGCCCAAGGTTTCATTAAATGGTCCGAGTCCTGAATTTGTCCCACCTGGCACGCCTCCCCGTAGTTTGGCGAATGCTAGGAATCTTCGCGAAGAGGAGGACAACAGGGAGTTCAATGATGAGGTCTGTTAATTTTTGCAGAATTCCTTGGTTTATATCAATTGATTAAGAGGAAATCGTCAACATTTTGTATGTATTTTGCCTCATCTCAAATTATTGTTAGCACTGTTGTTTCTGCATGACATTGCTAGCACTGTTTTCAATAAAACACCGTTTGTTAGGTTTGATTCGATAATTGTAACAACTTGTTTTTATCAAATTAGGTTTAGGTATTTTCAAAGTCATCTGTAGAGTAAGGATAATCCGCCATTTTTCAACAGGTGAAGTACCTTAAGTCATGTGGAACACTTCTGAGAACTCCATCTGAGATTCGTGAAGCATCTATAAGGCAAAGAACACCATTTGAATATGATAAGAATGTCAATTCTGAATGGCACTCATGGTTTCCTCATCCTCCAGTCCGAGAAATTCAGTGGGATGGTCCACCTGGAGAGTCTCCCACACCACCTGCTCATCTGCATGAGGAACTTTCCAAGATTCCCACTCCAAATTCGATATTGCATGTTCCAAAGCAGCCTTCTACAAGGTTAAAAATTTCCAGGTTTTTCATACTTCTTTGGGGATACTTTCATAGTTGAATTGCTAATGGTTGCTCCTAATGTGCAGGTTTGAAGATAAAATGCATCAAAACGAGGATAATGAATATGCCAAACAAGATTATGGACATTTAGGAAACAGAGAAGAGAAGACTGCACATGCGGATGTTAAATCGTCTTCATCAGCAGGGTCCTACTTTGTTAGTGAAAATGAAGATCATTTCCAACCAATAAGTCCTATGTCATCTAAATTGCTTGAACCTATAGTTCATAAGCACTCGAGATATGGTGATTTCCTGACTGTTGAAGAGGACAGTGATTCGTTCTCGGATGCAGGGTCAATTGCATCCCGTGATTCAGCAACCAAGCATGAGAACATAAGTTTCAATCAGTTTGATTCTGAAGCTAGTCTAGAACCACAAACCCCTCCTCTCTTCAAGTCAACTTATTCCCCACAGTCTACTCCTTTAAGGCTCACAGGTAACATGAACACTCCATGGACAGGATGTGCAAAGACTATCGAGAATGCAGGTGTGAACAAAAATGCTAGAATCCGTTCACAATATGTATATCCTGTTCTAAATCCTGTTGAAAACCTATCACAATGGAAGGAACTTAAAAAAGGGGTTCTCAAGGATTGTGAGCCAAAGAGCAAATCATGGTCTGATATTCTACAAACACCAGGATCAAAAGGGGCAGCCACAGATAATGGTACCCCAAAACTTCCTTGTAGCTATTCAATCTCAAGAGCAGATTCAATGAGTAAAGAGAATTTTCTGAGTGAAGAGGAGGTTAAACTCACGCCTGATGCTTTGGATGTAGTTGATGAACTGAGCCAAAAGAGAAAGCATATTACCATCACTCCTGACCCAGTTTCTAAAACACCTAAATCAGCAGGGCAATTTCATCACATCGCTGAGGAGACACCACCATCACGTATACTGCATGTGGATTCTAGCCTATCTCACTGGCTGAAAACACCACTAATTGAAGACGGCAATGTTGGACAGTCTAAAGGGATGCCGGGACCATATGCTAATCAACAGTTTGAAACTCCAAACTCAGAGGCTAAAACATCATGCATCTTGTCACCTTCCAGTTCAAGCCCGAGAGTTGGACAGATGCGAAGCTCACCTTCAAGTAAAAGTATTGACGACAAACCTATATTAGGAGCCTTATCGATTCAGCAGTTACAATATACATCCCCTGCAAGATCGTCACCATCAAGTAAAACTAGTGCAGATGATGACAGACCTATTATAGGGATGGTTGCAGCTCACTGGAATGATAAGCAAAGTACGTCTCCCAAGTGGTGGGATGGAAAGGGAATACCAAACTCAACAAATAAATATAAAGAGGTATGTTTGGTTTTCTTCTTATTTAAGTCTGGCAGGCTGGGGGAATGGTTAAGCCATACTACTTGGTAGTCTGTGTCAGTATGGAAAAAATTTATTCAAGAATTTTCTCCTGACCGTTTTGCAGGATCAGAAGGTAAGTTGGCACACTACACCTTTCGAAGAGAGATTAGAGAAGGCACTCTCCAATGAAGGCGGATTCGAGAGGTATCCTCAGCACAATTAAACATTCATGACTTTATTTTTATTTAAAGTAATCTCATTTCTTTCTGAATCGTCTTGTATTTTGGGATTTTTACAGCCGAGTTTTATGTTGAGCTTTTTCACTAGTGTTTGAGTCTGGGTCATGGGGTTGGAATAATCTACTTTTGTTTTTATTGAATGTTGGTGACTAATGGTTATGTCACTGCAGGAAAACTTTTTCTGGAAAACCTATCAATTTTGATGAATGCGAGGAAAGTGATACTGCAGCATCATAGCCAGTTGTTCATTAGCTACTGTGAGCATATGTAGCTATAGTCCATAGTTTTCATACGTTGTCCATCATGTTTGCACGTGATCTCAATCTCTTGACTGGAATGGAAATTTCACAATTTCTCTGAAGACTATTGAAATGAGAGGTTTCAAAGAGAGGCCTTTCAAGGTTGAACCGCTGGATTGTGATAAGGGTGTAGCATTATATTTTTGAGGTAATTCTATAGGTTGTATATAGAGAAGATCTCTTTTCTCTATGGAGTTTTCTTTGTAATTGTCACCTGTAATAATGGCAGCTTCTATTTCAATATTACATTCAAGGTATTTTGTTCCCATTCAAGCATCAATGCCAGTGCTTCCTCCATTTGCGCATAATTTGGAAGCTACTTCTGCTTACTTTACTCTCTCTTTTCTGTATGTTTTAGTTTCCTGCACTCATAAACCAGTCGATGAGTTTAAATGTTCATTTGAGAGTGTAGATTGCCCAGCTTTGCAAGCGAATTTTGGAGATGCATGATGTTTAAATGTTTCAGTTTTGCAAGTCTTCTGTTTCGTAAATGCAAGCGAATTTTGTTAATCTGCTTGGTCAAATATAGAACATTGTAATGTTCTACTATAAATAATTTAGCTTGCCAAATTTTTAATGCCTGCTGCTGCTTTTGGAGATGCATGATGCGTGTGAGAGATTATACATATGTATTTTTATGATTGACCAAGATGTTAATGTCCAAATGTACACATTAAAACTAATGCATGGTTAACATATCTTCGAGGTTTGAGACCACACGCTTTACAACTTAGTGTGATGTGTTATATTTATATTGTGAATAAAAGCAAAAATTATTTATTGTTATTTTTAAACAATAAAATTTAATTTAATTAGATTATAAAAACGGCATCTTTTGATTTGGTGATCTTAAGTTAGCTTATTCGAGCATCCATTCTTTGTTTGGACAAATCCTATCCAATGAGATGATAATACCTAGATCAAGATCCCTCATCTAACTATTTATCCACTCCACTGCCAACTTTGAATCCTTGAAAATTTGTTGCTCTAAAAGACCCCTTTCCACTATTATCCCAACTAGAATGAGGATCACTTTGACCTCAAACATGTTGTTCTCATACCTCAAAACCACAAGTTGAAGTTCAATATTGATTCTCTAAAAATGTATTGTACTCCACACCTACTTGAATTCCCCACATAAGCACCAAGATTGATTCTTATCGATGTGTTCAACCGCCACTTGCCTCGTAATTTTGATAGGAATTTCTTTCTTAAGTCAATCATATAAGAATATTGAATTTTGTAGAAAATCTAAAGAGGAGAGTCCATTGATCTTCATTACTTGCTTTGTACAAAGCTCAACAAACAATTAATTGTAGAGCATATATCCTACCACTAGGCTCCTAGCCTATAAGTATTGATGCAATAGACTAGACTTCTAAAGAAAATTAGCATCCTACAAGCATATGAGCCATTGATTTGGAGGCACTTCTACACATGGAGCACCAACCAAGACCAAATGAACTTTTAAGTAGAACATACATGTAAGGACCTAGTTAGATTGTGTCATTCATGAGAAGAGCCTTGTTTAATCAATGGCCTAATTTTCCATGCCTTTTTTCACTATTGTTGGATGATGGGGGTTTGCCCATAAGAAAACATTGCATATATCCTAACCATATCGTATAAAACCCCTTAACAATGATCCTCTTCCCCTTGGAGGGCTATAAAAGTTTATGACAACCTATGAACTAATCCAACTCATTCTTCTACTTCCTCCAAATGTTTTATGTGCTCTACGTCCTCCCACCACCCTCCCCAAAAATTCGAGGGTACCAACATATTCACATTTGCCAAGGTTGACATATTGTAGTTCCTTAATTTAGAATGCAAACCATCAAACTTGACATCCTACAAGCATGTGAGCCATTTATTTGAAGGCACTTCTACGCATGGGGCACCAATTGAGGCCTTCAAGTGATCTTTCAAGTAAAACATCCCATGTAAGAACCTAGTTGGATAATTCCATCCATGAGAAAAACCTTGCTTAAGTAATGGCCTAATTTCACCATTGTTGGATGACGGAGCTTGTCCATAAGAAAACATTGCCTCTATCCTAACACTATTGTGTAAAACCCCCTAAAAGTTGATGACAATCTATGAACAAAAGCATCTTATGCCTCTACTTCTTAATCCAAAAGCTTTAGGTGCTCTACCTCCTCATACCCTCACCAAAAATTTGAGACCACCAACATATTCACATATACCAAGGTTGACATACTGCAGTTCCTTAATGCAAACCATCAAATGACTTATATTCATTCTCATAAGCAATTTGTAGGTCAAGACCAAGGTGCCCTTCCCAACTTTCCAAGCAAGCTAGTTTCCCACAATCAAGAAAGCTTGAGTCAATGCTTTGCACATCCCTTGTTAGGGTTTCTAATCCAAGATGTGATCTGTCTTTTATTATTCCACAACCAATCCCTATTCCCATACTCAATGGCATAGGAATGTGCATGTGTATGCTCGTATGATGATGGATTGGGGAAATCCCTGTGTTGTTTGTATTGCATAGCAT
The DNA here is from genome assembly GCA_000404065.3 of Pinus taeda. Lineage (NCBI taxonomy): Eukaryota > Viridiplantae > Streptophyta > Pinopsida > Pinales > Pinaceae > Pinus > Pinus taeda. The sequence goes on from APFE031591555.1 coordinate 213,159, forward strand.
CCTTGTTTCTTGTCAAATTTATATATTTGTGTATATGTTGATTGGATGAGAGAATCCCATGGTCTATGTTGTATAATACAGAGCCTCGACGGATTGTAGGTATAATGTTTGACCCTATTAGAGAGTCAAGTGGTTTGATAATTGCTTGTTGTAGGTGTTGGTTATAGTACTATGGTCATGGACTTCGTGTTGATTTTTTGCATGATTAAGTGAATGTTGAGTGTAGCATTGTAGTGGAATGGGTATGTGTTAACTCAAGATTGCATGCATGTCTTTGATGCATTTACAAATGTGATTATTATACATTATAAAGAGGACAAATGATGATAACTGACCTTTTGAGACTACATACTCCATTGATTGCTTGCCTTGGTGAAGAGGCTGAACTTAATGGCTATTGTTGGCCTTAGTAAGACGACTATTATTTTAAAATTTATAATGTTAACTGGAAAAGAAAGCTGATTTTAAACTGATAATAATAGCCTCGGTCAAGAGGTTGATTTTGAGTTAATGTTGAGTTTGGTAAAAGAATCCCTTTGGTCGATGCTTACTTTGCTTAAATAGAGGGAGTTTTTAAAGCTCTAATTTTATTTAACATTTGACAATGCATGTTATGTCCATAACTGGGTGGACAAAAATATGACAATCCAGTGTTTGGTCCATGGGATAATGGACAAGGCTATGGCAGTCATGAAAATGACAAAGGAAGTTCTCTTGACCTTATTTATATATGTGATATGTTCATGATAATGCTAATGTTTATATGCCTATATGAATGCCATTGTGATTAACAAGTTTTGTTAGGAGTCATTCTTGTGGAAGGATGACAACTTGTATTTGTTTAATGTGAGTCGGGGCGACATGAGAAGTTGTCCAACATGATTCTTGGTTGTGTGAGGAATCAATTGGGCAAGAAGTAGCCTTGGCTGATTGATGATCTTATTGTCATAAGAATATGGCTTTTTTATGCTCATGTTGTATCGTGCAAATGACAAAGAAATGTTGATGGTGGTGTAACAACAAGGAGTTGTTGAGAACACGATAAATGGGCTTTGTTAATGACGTGCATGTGAGTGGTTGAGCACCTTGAAAGGACAAATCAAGAGGGGAGCATGGGAATTTTCTAGTTTGGGTGAATGAAGTTGGTTGCAGGACAAACAAGAAACAACTCGATGATATCAAAGTGTGCAACAAAAGCATCAAGAAGACTGCAAAGGAGCCAAATAAAGTGGTTTATCCAAGGATAATTTCCATGTTTATTTAGTTGTTGGGAAAACAATTATATATGTGAACTACAATTGTAATCACGTTGTAAATATAAAACTCTAACTCATTTATGCTTGGGTTAAGCATGTTTTTTTTGTGTTCAGTCATAGAACACCGAGGACAATGTTACTCTAAGGGGGTGGGATTGTGACATCCCTTGCAGGTTAATTTCCCTTGTAAAACACTTGTAATTATGTAACTATAAAATTTAAAATGGCTGAGAGAGGGACACATATTCCAATGCTTAAGGAGGGAGATTGCTTGAGGACTTGGTTGTTTTAAATATCAATCAAGGGATGACTAAGTGGTTTTTAATAGTGTAGATGGTGTATTAAATTTAGTTGAAAAGGACATGCCCATGTTCGTGTTGGGAAAAAATTGCAAGCCAAGAAAGGACAAAAAATTAATGAAGAAGTATGGGTTGTGTTGGCCACGAGGGCATGAAAAGATAGACGATTGGTCTATGGAAAATGACAAGAAGACACTCCTCAAGGCAGTTAGAACAACCACAAGAAGTGGAGGCCAGAAAGGTCTGGTGAATCTTACTTGTTTCATATGCACAGTAAAATAAGGGAGGCTAAGAGGCTCCTATTGGAAATCGAAGTGATGTGTCATTTGCATATGCACAGGCAGAAGATTCTGTGCATACAGAGGAAGTAATTGGAGAACGAGAGGCTCCTATTAAGTGATGAAAGGCGAAGATGCTCCTGGTAACATTCTTTAATTTGAAAGGGGCAAAGTCAACACAGGGGAAAAAAAAGCAAGAAATTCCTCACTAAGAGGAAGGAAATACAAAGAGGAGACTCGATAAGGAGGGAGAAGTCAGATTGAAAACCGACTAGCTGATGAAGCCAAGGGGGTTTACTGGTGGAGGATAAAGAGGAGTGGTTTTCCAAGGACTGAAGAAGCCACTAAGAGTGGTTTGCCTTGGACTGAAGAAACCATTGGGAAGCTTGTGGACTGATAAAGCTATTGGCCAGGAGACAGAGATACTCAGGTACTTCGGGTGACTAAGTAAACACCAAGTGTGGCCTTGGGCTAGGAACATTGGTGCTTGAGCTCCTTAAAGAAATACCTAACAAGGGTGATCTTTGTGCTCCCATGATAGTTTGTCCACATGAGGAGCCTTCCAATGTTAAGCTCCCATTATCTTGTTGTTGCCTGAGGACTGAAGAAAATGTTATCACTCAGATGTCTTCCTTAGAAGTTATCAAAGAAGGAATAGTCCGAGGTAGCCACAAACCTAATCTTTTAGACTCAGGTTCTAGCCAACCTAAGTCCAGAGAGGGCTCTCTCTTTATAATTTAACTTTGTTTTGAATAAGATTTCAGGCTAGTTCTTAGTGTTCATGATTGTTTGTTTTGATTGGGTGGTGGAATTAAGAAAACAGATGGGCATAGCAAGTATTCAGGCCATTGGGCTATGGAGTCAATCAAGAGTGGCTAAACTAGATCTGGTCAATCACTAAGGTAGGAGTTCACAGGGCAGGCTAGCACAACAAAAGCAAATCCGTAGGTTCAAAAGGATGAAGTAGTCCTAACCAGGGCAAAGGGCAATGAAGGATCCTTAACCAGGATTAAGATGAAGAAAGGAAAGATGATCAGTAGCAAAGGGCAATGAAGAATCCTTTACTACAGACCAAAGGGGGGGTAAACTATGAAATTAAGGGAGCAATTAAGAATTCCCAGACCAAGACAGTTTAGTATAAAACATAAAAAAGGCAAACAGTTAAAACAGAGAGCACTTAGGCTAATTTTGATGATATCATTCCTTGTTTGCTTTTAATATTTCATAAGAGACCATATGAATATTTATAACATGAAGAGAAAACAATATTTAAACATGAAGAGATAATACTTATTTCTTCCAACTGTGCACAAGAATCTAGTGAAATGTCCTCAGCTTTATTTCATATCCAGCAAAACCAGTCCAGTCTTTAGTACAATAGCTCATTAGCTCAAAATAAAATGGCTACAAAAATGTATTTTAATCCACCCTAATTACTTCAATTTGTGAAGTATTTATACAAAAAATGATACAAAATATCTCATAACAATATGAGAATTTTTCTAGGAAACTAAAAATATCTTCAACACGAAGATAGAGATAGATGGAGAACTATCTTCTTGTTGTCCCTTTTATTGTGACTGTGCTGGTTGTTGTAATTCGGATTTGGTTCTTTCAGTTGCTTTGTAGTTGTGTGCTAGAATCACTTTCGATCTACTACCTACTGATACTCTTTACCTATTCTGCTTTGACTCTGTCTTACCTGTTCTTCCTGGCAGCCATGTTTTACCATGTAGATTTACTGCAGTAACTTTATAGTAAATCTGTAAGTTTTGTCCACCATTCACTGTTAGGTAACTTCATCCTTATCATTTTTCTAGATATCTCGTCAGCTTCTGTATACTTAGCAAAATTAGGCTTGCTCATAAACAAGTGCTTTACCTCATGCTCTATGTAAAACAAATTTTCAAGACCATCATATAGTACTTTTCTAGTGGGTAAAGACTTCACCCCTGAAGTACAAGCTTGATTCTGGCCAGCTTGTTTAATCTTTCAATATAATCCTCTTGAGTCATCAGCTTGTCATGTATTACCATAGGATTGGGAAGTCCTTTTTCTCTTAAGATGCCATTCTTTGTCATAAAACTATCAATGTCTGCTTGGATGCTTTGACACCCTTTCTCCAGATTTAGCATCAGGTTCCTTTTGGTGAGAACCTTCTTTATTTCAATGATGGTTGCTGCTCCATCATCAATTTCTATTTCATCAAATTGGTACCTGTTTTTGTTGTTCAAAAATGTGATTAATTGGTTGGGTGCTTCAGGCATATCCCCCAATTCTACTCTTGTCTTGTGGAATGCCTCTGTAGCCACCTTTACTAGTTCAGTCTGTTCAAAAATAACTTGAATAGAAGGCCAAACATCATTGATGGAATCAATGATGTTGGCCCAAAGAATTTCTTTCATGTCTCCCAGTGGCTCTTGTAATGTTAAGTCCTTTTCAAGGACTTTTATTCTTTCTACCATTCTTTGGTTCTTTTGAACTTCTTCCTTTTGTTGTATCTGGGCAAGTTTATAGTCAGTCTCTAGATTTGACTCTTTTTCTCTAAGTTTCTTAAGTTCAGTGGCCTGAATGCTCATTTCCTCCATGGCCTTTACCAATTCAGCTGTTTGTTCTGTGGAAGTACCTACGCTTATAAATGCCCCTGTGCTTGTTGATGTACCTGTTACTGGCAAAGTTGTAGCTGGTGGAACTGTGGGTGCTAAGACAACAGCCAATGTGGAGGGTACTGTTGTAGAGACTGTAGGAATTATAGTCTGAGGAGTGGTGGCCAACTCACTCTGCTTACACTCTATCATGTTATCTAGCTCCTTTTCTGTCTCTTTTAATTGTTTATTCAGCTTGAGGACTAAGTCCATAAGCTCTTCCTCCTTCTGTGTTTCCAACACTTCAGCTGTCTGAGGATGATGTAGAGGAGGAATTTTAAGCTGCTTCTTCAGTGCAGCTATGTCATTATTTTTCTTCTTGATAAGATTTTCTGCAGCTTTCACATCCTTGGGATCATGTCCCACTTCTATGACCAAGTCCTCTAAGGACTTTATTCTAGTGTCCTTGGCCTGTGAAGAGGCCTTCTCGAACTGGAATTGTGCTGATATATTATTCAGTGAATTCTGGAGTTGGCAGGCTGCAATTGCCTTGCTGGTCAAGGTGGAGTAAACCATTTCACCAGTCTGCTTGTGTAGTTCTATTTGTTCAATAGGACGGATATCCTTTGCCAATACTTCAAAGTCTGTTTTTAGATAATCTGCCATTAATTGGGTTGCTGTGTAGTTGGTTTCAAAAAACTCATCTGCATCCTACCTTCCTTTATGTCAAAGGCTGACATTAGCCTTGTTTGATTTGTTGGAGCCATTTTCAAGTAGTGTGCATAACTTTGGGCTTTTAATCTTTCATTTCTTGCCTTGATTTCGTTGTATTTCTCTTTGATATCTTGGCTCTGGCCAGTAGGAGCCCTAAAGGAGGATACTTCCACACTCTGTTGCCTTTCTAGCATTTGAGCCTGTGAGGTGGAAGGTTCTTATGTACCCCCTGAATGAGTGGTATGCATGCTTTCTATTCCTGTAGTTCCCGCTGTCTCCTCAGTATACTCCTATTCTGAGAATGGGTTCAACCTTTGCCTCTTAACATAAGTTTGGGCAACAGGTCTACTAGAAAGAGTGACCTCCTCTCTATCTCTTTTAAGATTCCTCTCCTCATTTAGAGGAGTCTGTAAAATAGGAGGATTACTCATGATTTGTTCTGGTTGAGCAAGTTCTTTTGAAATCTCAAGTTGATCTGATTCCTCTGGCAGCTCTGATGGCCCTTCTTCTGCTGTTTGTCCACTGTGTTCCTGTGATTTCCTTTGAGATTGAGTTTCTCCTGGCACCTGTACAAATGAATTCTCATCAATTCTTTTACCTAAATCAATCAATACATTATTGACAACAGTTTATGTGTTGTCCCGATCTACCAGAGTGTTTTTCGCCCATTCAAGCTGATTTGCATACTATTCAATTTTAGGGATTCTATGGTGGATGTAAGGAGATAATTTGTTCTTCTGTCTCCTATTGCAAATGAATTCTAAGGGGTCATAATTCCAGATGAAACTTTGTTTCAGTCTCAACCTTTGGAGGATTTCCTCTGCTTCCTTCCCTACTTCCCTACTGTTACATATGAAGGGGCCAAGCTGATCTTTTATCCTAAGCTGATCCTTCTTCTTGGCTTTCACAAAATGCACCTCATCTGGATTGATCATTTGTCTGTAAAACTCCAAGGCAAACAATCTCATAGGAAGGTATCTGGGCAGTTTGTAGGGAGCTAGCTCACATCCATAGATTCTAATTTCAGTGTAGTTTTGGTACAGGTACCAATCCCCCACTCTATACTGTTTTGATAACTGAAGGACCCTCTCGATGTCTGCACTGATTCTGGGGGGAGGGATTCCTAGTAGCATAGTTGTCACTAGGTACACAAAGAGATCTATGAAATCAGTATAAGAATATTGAGAGTCATATTGGTGGATTAATGAAGTCCAGAAGACCACTGATCTGGGGTTGCCTCTGGTATCAAGTTTTTGGAGGGTGATTGGAAATCTATCAACTTGATAATACAAGAATAAATGATATAGAACTGAAGAATATTTAAATACTCTTTCATTATCCAACATCATGAATTGATCATGCATTTTATCAACAATGAACTTAGCATAGTCAAACATGATGGTTGGTGGTTGCCCAGGAGAGTAGATGGACATAAAGGCTATAATGATTTCATCAACAAATTCACTTGTAGTATAGCCTAACACATTGGATATCATGTCTATGATGTCTCGGCCAAGGTCAGAGAATATGGTATATATGTATGGTGGAGAATCCTTTGGAATGTGTTGTTCTTCCCTGATAAAGGTATGGTATAACAAAGCAAGTTTGATTGAGGTGAGTGTAGGGTATTTGTTTAGCAAATCTCCAACAGAAAGAGGGGTCAGGCTTTGGTTTGGTTGTAATTGTAGTATTTCGTTAATGGACTCAACAGTAATGGTAAATAATACAGACTGGTCAGGGGTCCTCATTGCCCTTTCGCTGGGATCATAATTCATATGGCAGTAATGGATAATCTCTGGGAAGATATGGACTCTAGGGAACTGATATTTCGGTAAACCTGACTCCCAAAGCCCTATACAGTCTACATGGTTCAGGTACTGGTATTTGTATCTGTAGTATAGTTTCAAAGGGGATTCATGGATAGAGGTATCTTTAATCTAAAAATATTTGTCTGCCAATGGGAGATGGTCTAAATCTCTATGAAGAGTAGAAATGGGCATGACATTTAATGCAATTGGGGCAGCCATCCTTGGTTCTTGTGGATTCAAGGACGGGGGCAAAGGGTTTTCAGTGAATTTTGGGAAAAACTGGTCTAATTTAGGTATTTTGGAGTCACCAGGCAATTTTCTTGCGAAATTACTTTAGGAATTGGAAGCAATTTAGTCCAGGTTGTGGAACAAAACAAGGTTTTTCAGTGAATTGGGATAAATACCTAGTTTCGGCTTTTGGACTGAGTAATGGCGACTATGCATTGTTTGCAGGAAGCGCACGGGTATGCAAGGTGGTCTGGAGTTCAGCAGTTTTGGTAAATTGGCTGTTGGATGTAGGTTGACAGTTGTACGTACTCTGGTACTTGGATGGAGGTTAGAGTGCTCTTTTTACAATAAAACAAAAAACAATGCGTTTTATAGTTTTATTAGTAAAGTCAATGATTTTGGCGGGTACACTGGGAAAAGGACACTCGACATTAAGTGAGAAACGTGACAATTTGTCGTTTGGTGAAAGGCGGTAAGCGGGATCATATCGCACCGCTTTTGGGATAAAGTGGTTTTGGGGGGAGGCTGCTCGATTCCATTCATCAGGCGCCACGTAGCGGCGGGGTGAATAGTGAAACAACCCATATTAGGCGGGTAAAGGTCGGCCTTCGGAGGCCGCCCGATATGAGCGTCGACTATTGGATCTGAAGGGGTCAGATCACATAGTGATCAGGGCGATGATTTGATGTGAGGTTTAATGGAGGGGCCCGACGGGGTTTTAATGAGCGGAAGGATTTAATTAACTGCGGATTAGGGAGTTTTAATGAGGTCGGGAGGGATTTCATTGGCGGGGCTAGATTATTAATTAATCACTGCTTGATTAATTAATTTCTTTATTCAGCGGTGGGTCATGGTTATTAATTAGTTGCTGATCGACTTAATTAATCCCATTAATTAGTTTATTAATAAGTTTATGTTTCAAACTTTGGGGCGGGATATTATTAACATATGGGTTTTAATAAAACATACGAGAAAAAGGTATTTTTGGGATTTAATAAATAATGTTAAATATAAAATGAAAGCGGAAAACAAAGTGCGCTAAGTAGAATGTAAGTTGAATTTATTTTCTTTTCACATTAAACATTATAACTTAGGCCAAATGCGCATTTGTGGGTTTTTATGAAAAAAGGGTTTTGCTTGGGGGGATTACTTTCCCTAGGCAAATGGTGCTTTTATCTTAGGAAAATGGAATTTTTAGGGAAGATGAATGAATTGAAGGGGGTGAATGTTGGTGATGGCGCTTTTAGTACTTAGACCCTATAAGTTATTGGGTCGAGGGTTCGATCCCTCTAGAAGTCAGAAAAATGTTATGAGCCCCTTTAACTTAAGGTTTTAGGTACTTTTGACTTTGCTTATGGGAAATTAGTAAAATTAAAGGTAAAATGAATGGGGAAATTAATCATTTGACTTTGTGTAAATGTCCAATTATCATCCATACTTTAGCAACTTGTTGATGAAAGTAAATGATATGATCTTAACTAATCATTCATCACAATTCTGCAACCATTTAACTACTTACCCATCTACTCATCCTACCAATTTTTTTACTCTTTATTAGGGTGCACTTAAGCTAGCAAACACTTATCAACATTTTTGTTTCTTTTACAATAGAAATCTATCTAAGTTTATCCTTATTACATCCAAGGGCTGAGATTAAACTATTGAGCTCCTTTTACTCACTCTACCTAATCTAATTATCTGCCAAGTTTAAATAGTTTGGTCAAATCTTATTCTCTATCTCTAAACATGAAATTCAAAACATGGAATAACCAAGATTAAATTGTTTGGTTACCATGGATTGTGGCATGCATAATAAGTTGTACACAATCATTATTATACAGAAAAGTAAATAGTAGTGGCATTTGGGCTTGCACACTTTCATGGAATTTTTCTTTTTCCTTGGGGTTCATTTTCATCTTTTTTGACATTTTCACTCTTTTTGTCCTTTGATTTTTCTTTTAGGACATACCCTCTTTACATTTTTTATTTTTATTTTTATTTTTTTAACATGGAAAACATTTGCAGAAAGCAAAGGTATGTACATATTACAGTTTTAACCTCAGATATTAAAAAATTATGACACCTATTAGTATAGGAACATAATAGTGGCTCCACTTGGGGATGGCATTTCCTGGTGAAATGTCAAGAACTAGTAGATCAATGGCCTTTTGAATTACTGTGATTTTACTATGCAACTTTCCCTTTTACATCGTTGCTTTATTGATACTTATTGATAGTGAAACTTTTGAAGCTTAGGCCTTCGTTTCGGGCTTCAACTCCAAAATTTACCATCCAATCCACATTAAACTTTGTGAAGGATATATTATGTAAAAGTAATTAGTGAAATCAATGACTGAGATCTATATATTGCTTAAGCATATGACTATTGACTGGTCCTCCTTCTGCTTCTGCACCATCCAATTCTTTGAGGAAATAAGCATTATTACCTCTGAAAGCATAAATAATGTAAGGACCTTTCCATAGGAAGTCAAACTTCCCATGTTTACCTTTATCTTCCCTTCTTGAGTCCCATTTCAAAACTTTATCTCCTAGATAGAAATCTTCTGCCTTAGTTCTTTTGTCAAAAGCTTTCTTGATTCTTTCCTGCACAATTTGGGGCCTGATATACAATTCTTCCCTGGTCTACTGCAAGTGAATTGTTTGGTTGATCCTCCGTTAAATATCATTTGGCTCAACCTGTGCTTCTTGGAGCAATTTCATCATTGGGCCTCCCAAAGAAGATGGGAAAACAACCTCCATTCCATAGACTAGTTGATAGGGACTGGTACCAATGGATTTTTCTGTGGCCAGCCTATCTGCCCATAAGGCATTTACTAGTTTCTTGTTATCTTTCAACAATTTTTTGATGATATTCATTAAGCTCTTATTCGAAGACTCTGCAAGTCCATTTCCTTGGGGATAGTAGGTTGTGGAGTGACCAAGGATTATGTGATATTTGTTGCAGAAATCAATCATCCTCTTTGATTTAAAGGCTGTTGCATTGTCTGTGATGATTTTGGTGGGGCAACCGAATCTAGACAGAATGTTGGCCTCAAGGAAACCTATTATGACAGTCTCAATAGCTTGTCTTGAGGGTATGGCTTCTATCCACTTTGTAAAATAGTCTGTGGCAGTTAAGATCCATCTACGTTGGGCAGAGGAAAGGGGATGAATTTCACCAATGAAGTCAAGACACTGTTGAAATGGTGTTTCAGTAGATATACGTTTCAAAGGTAATGACAACAGTTTTCTTTTTCCTTCAAAAATCTGACATATGTGGCACGAGGTTACAAACTTCTTCACATCAGAAAATAGAGCGGGCTAGTAAAAACTAGCCCTTAAGATCTTATCAGCTGTTGTCTTCCAATAAAGATGTCCCCCACAAACCCCTGCATGAAACTCTTGCAAGATTTTATTAGATTCTTCCTTTAACAAATAATTCAGAAGGATGCCTTCATGATTTTTCCAAAATAAAGCATTGTCAACTATGCAAAACTTCAAATATTTCATTTTTAAGAACCTACTTTTAGTTCTGGACAATTCAGGAGGAGCTTGAAGATTTTATAGAACATATATTATGTCAGCATACCATGGTGAGTCTATAAAGGCCTAGTTGATCTCTGGAGTCGCCATCTCCTCTTCGTTATCCAGTTCTGCAATGAAATTTATGTCTATGGCTTGACAGTTTGATTTAGCCATGAGCTTGGCTAAACCTTGGCCTTTGATCAATTTTGTAGGTTTAATTTCTAAATCATATTCTAATATGGTAGCTATTCATTTCCCTCTTTTTCCATTAGGTCTATCTTGTGTTAGAATTTCCTTGACTACAGCATTGGGGACTACTATATGAGAGTACAAGATATAAACTCTGAAATCTTTAATAGCTTTAACTAGAGCAAAAGCTTGTTTTTCCATTATATTATACTTTAAAGGTGCATCTCTCAGGGATTTACTGAAGAAGGCTATTGGTTTTTCAAAACCCTAATCATTCTTCTGTAGTGGGACTGCAACAATTGTATGTTCTAAGAGGAAAGAAAAAATGATGAAATCCCTATCAAACATTGGATTGATGAGAACTGGTGTTTGTGTTAAGGCTAACTTTATATCTTCAAATGACTTTTTAGCCTCTAGAGTCCCTTTAATAGCCGAATCTTTCTTTAACATGTTGTTTAGTAATCTAATCAGTTCAGCCAAGTTAGAGATAAATCTTCTCAAAAAGTTTATTTTGCCCAAAAATGCTTGAAGTTCTTTGATGTCCCTGGGGTGTGGTATCTGCAAAATGGCTTCAATTCTTGTTGGGTCAATTCGGATACCATCTTTGGAGATAATGTAGCCTAGTAATTTCCCCTCTTCCAACCCAAATAAAGATTTTTTGGGATTCAATGAAATTCCATACTTCCTGCACTTAGTGAAGACCTGCATAAGATGATCCAAGTGTTGCTGACCTAATTTAGAGAATATTGTGATATCATCTAGGTATATCACCAGGAAGTCATGGATTTCCTTAGCAAAGGCTATGTCCATTGCTCGTTGAAAGATGGCCCCTGCGTTTTTTAACCCAAATGGCATTTTTACATACATGAAAGTGCCCCATGGTGTAGTGAATGCAGTTTTTGCCTGATCATCTGGGTGGACTAAGATCTGGTTATAACCAGAAAACCCATCTAGCAGTGAGATTCTGGTGGAACCTACTACCCTCTATAATATGTGATCTATTTTAGGAAGAGGATAGTTATCCTTAAGTGAAAATTTATTCAAATTCCTAAGGTCAACACACAATGTAATTTTGCCAGTTTTCTTTCTTGTAGGTACCAAATTAGAAACCCAGCCTAAGAATCTAATTAGTGAAATAATCTTAGCTTCATACATTCTTTTGATCTCTTTTTCGATGGAAGGCAATAGAATGGGGTTAATCCTTTTGAGCTTCTGTCTAAAAGGCTTTTGATTTTCTTTTAATGGAATGGTGTGTTGTATTATGTTGGTATCATAGGACTACATGTCCTCATAATTCTAGGAAAAAACATCTTGGAATTCCTTTAATAGTTTCATATATTTCACTTTTTCATTGGGAGGTAATGATTTTTAAAGTTTTATCAGTTTGGGATCTTCTTCAAAGCCTATATTACATTCCTCAATGTCTGATTTCAAGGGTTCCATTTTAGGCTTTTTAGGAATACCACTTGAATCAAATAAATCCTCCAAAGGAGTTAATCCTTTGGGCAAAAAAATGTCTTTAAGGTTGATGACTTTAAATTCTTCATTGATTGCTTCATCAATTTCCATTTGTTTTAGGTTTCAAATATCTGATTTTGTAAACTTTGTGGGATGAAATCTATCTATCTGATCATCTTCTACTTTGTTAATTTCTATTTCATCAGTGCAATCAAAATCTAACGCTATGCCTGTGTCTATGTTTCTATTTACAAATTCCTCATCTAAAGTCAAAAAAATGTTAATTTGTTGATCATTCTCGAATACTTGCCAGTTCTTTAAGTTGTCAGGAATAGCAGGTCTATGCCTAACCTCAGCAATGTACTGATGGTTGAGCTGAAATGACAACTTGCAAGTACTAGCAACATGGCTAAACTGTGAACTTGCATATTGTGTTTTCTTGAAATAACAACAAGCTTGGTTTCTAAAAAAGTATTAAGTATTTCTACAATTGTGCCTCTATAAAATCCTAACCTAGGATCCCTAGTCATATAAACAACATTAATTTGTTTAATTGCCAACTCAGAATATCCCATAATAGAGATTCTTATGGCTCCTAACCTTTTGACCAATTTCAGACCTAACAAAAAAGCTTCATATTCGGCCATGTTGTTTGTACATTTAAAGTTCAATCTGTAGGCGTGACCTTCCGAATGATCATTTTCTAAGTTGTAAATCCATACATTGGCTCCTGCACCTAGTCTATTGACTGACCCATCAAATTCAAAATGCCAAAGAATTTTATGTTCATAATTCTTACTGTCTGGGGGTACAAAATCTTCTTTGACTAAGGTATCTAAGTTATCTTTATTATCTGAAATCTCATGAATTTGGACATTTTGATTTTCTTTTAATCTTGCAATTTCTTTTGTTTCTGCTATTATGCAGTTTGAAGTATCTTCTTGATTAGATTCAACATTGTAAAGTATGAAAGAATGTTAAATTATGGTATGTTCTATGCTTAGAGCACTTTACTTATTTTTCTTATTATTATCCACAGATTAGCAAACACATGTACATTAAGTAAAGTGTAGATAGAACATTAAATGATCGACATAAAAACAAGCCAAGACAAGAGACACAAGATGTGGCGGCTAGCCAGGGACAAACCCCAATATGGGGAAACCATTTGATCAAATCTTGTTTTATCTTCTATAATTCTGCAGAGAGAAATAGTACATAAATCTGATTTACATCAGCGACATCAAACCCTAGATCAAATCTCAACCAGGGCAGACAATATCTTGCAAACCGACCATCGGATCGACTTGATTCCTTCACCAAAAAATGTGGCCTTCTGAGGAGAGTCAGTTCCACCTACAACGTAGTTCTGAGAGAGAGAAATATGGTCAACGCTAGTCAAACTTCCTATCTGCAGTTGCAGCGCTAAATTTTGCGTCCTTCTTTCCACACGTGTGAGAGAAGAGTCTGTTTTTGCACAGTAGGAGAAGAGCCTCTTTTCTACGCAAGAGAGAGAGATGTGATGAGAGTGAGTGTCCAAATGAGGAAAAGACCTCCTGTATTTATATACAAATGTTGATGATGAATAAATGCGTCTATTGGGCTTCTGAGTCTACATGAGTTGCTGGTCGGCTTGATAATTATTCCAAAATCAAAATAAATTCATATCTCCATAAATACTTATCGGAATCTGATGATCTTTAGATCAATCCTACACCTATCGATGAGAGGAATCTAATAAAAATATTATCAGCCATGAATAAGATGATCCACATGGAGTTTGGACCTAGTTTCCAATTTTAACAAAGAATCAATATTAGAATGTACTGAATATATAGGAAAGTTTTGAAGCCTCTCCTGGGTACTCACTACATACTTCATCAGAGGCTTTCTATACAGTTTCTTAGGATGTCCAAAGACTGATATGGTAGCATACAACATGTCAAGTTGCAGAGATCCCTGGAGTTTAGCACCCCAAGATCTAGACAACAGCGTACCATACTTAGGTGGTATATCAGCAACAACTATGTCCATAAGTATGGTCTTAGCAGGGCACCGCACTAGGGAAATACATAGATCTTTTATGTCCTAGGCACTTAACTTGGCTTGAATCAAAGGAAAACAGGTCCTTGTAAGGTCTAGAGATATCCAAGTTTAGCTTCTCCATAACGGATTTAGGCATAAGATTGTGCGAAGCCCCAGAGTTTCGCACCCCAAGATCTAGACAACAACATGCCATACTTAGGTGGTATATCAGCAACAACTATGCCCATAAGTATGGTCTTAGTAGGGCACCACACTAGGGAAACACACAGATCTTTTATATCCTAGGCACTTAACTTGGCTTGAATCAAAGGAAAACAGGTCCTTGTAAGGTCTAGCGATATCCAAGTTTAGCTTCTCCATAACGGATTTAGGCATAAGATTGTGTGAAGCCCCAGAGTTTAGCATGGCATTATGTAGGATTTTATTGTGGATGTTAAGGCTAATGTAGAAGGGTGGTATCCCTCCTTCCACTGGCTTTCCATTAACATCAGGTCCGAAAATTAACTCAGGTTGATCATCAAATAGGTTCACAGAGTCTTCATTCTCAACGAAGTTTAAAAATTTACTTATTTGAGATCTGTAAGTTTCATGTTTAGCCAGTTCTATTAAAGGGACTGATATTTTGAGTTTGGCCACCTATGCTCCCAAATTGAAAGGCGGAGGGGATTTATCAGTTTGAACATTTGAAATTTTAGCATCGAGGTTCTAAGTAGTCTTTTCTTCTTTTTCATTGTTTGGAGTGTTTTTAATTGGATTTTCTAGTATAATTTCTGGAGGCTGTTCCACTGTTCCCTTGAGGGGGGACTGAAGCGAAAGGTTGCTGATTAGAAGGTTGGTCATCGGTTACATCTTCAATGGTGGGACTGGGAGGGTTTTGATGTGGTCTAGAAAGGATTTGTAGAGTTTTTGTAACTTGAGGATTCTGATTTGCAGCCTTTACTTTCTTAGGCTAATTAGGTACTTATTTTTTATTCTGATTTGGAATATGAATGTTCTTTTTGCTTCTCAAATTGTACTGTTTATGCACTTCGAAGATAGCAGAGTCTCAAAAGATTCTCCAGTTTGGGTCTGTAATTGTTGAAGCATGTATAATTCATGATCATCCTGAGTCAGAAAGACAGTTTCTTCATCATATAATCCCATTAGGTTGATTTGGGTGTCTATCTCAGGGTCTTCTTGATGGCAAGTTTCAGCATAATTTTCTTGGAAAGGTGGTCTAATGTTCTGATCAGGCCCATTTTTACCAGTGTTTTGGTTCTGGTTCTTTCTAAAGTTTGGATTCCTTACTGGATTCGCCTGTTGGTTATCCCAGTGAGGTTTCCTTTCAATGACTTCTATCCTACCCATCAACCTTTCCACTCCTTTAGCTAAAGCATCCATTTTTTTATCAAAGGGTGAAGTTTCATCTTTCAAGGGTGTTCTTCTCTCGTTTCTGACCCTAGCCCTTTTAGATAGTAGATTAGCTTCTACACTAACTGCTACACTTTGCATATCTTCAAGTGTAGGGGGATTCCTTTCTCTAAGTTGAAAAGCCATATCTGTGTCAAACCCGTCTGGAAACTTAATTAGGGCTAAGCCAAGTGGAGGCCTAAGGTCAAGTTGTATACATTGTTAAACTTTGTACAATAGTCCTGAACAGTTTCATTTGGTCCCCTTTTAAGGTTTTCATATTCAGAAATAATTTCAAGGGGGTTCTTTTTCTTCTTCCACCTATTTAAAAATTGCTGGTAAAGAACTTCTAAACTATCTATACTCTGAGGAGGCAAATATCTAAACCATGTTCTCACTTCTCCAGCTAGAGTTTGGACAAAGATTCTGATTTGGACATCTCCTATGTCAATTTCATGCAGTTCAAAGTAATATGTCATCTTTTTTGTGTGTTGTTGTGCTGTGTAAGTTCCAGTGTCGTCAAATAAGGTAATTTTACTCTGATAATCTGCTGGTAAGGCACCTTGAGGAGCAGGCATCACAAGGGGGGTATATCTGAGTGCCATAGCTCTAAGTTGGACAGGATTGAGAACAAGAGTTGGGTTAACAGGAGGATTTGGGACAACAAGAGGAGTTAGGGTGATGGGTGTTTGATGGGTAGTGATAGGCTGATGGGGGAGTGAAGGGATCAATGGAGATGAGGGATGATCTTCAGAGGTGTGGGGAAATGATGGTGAGTTAAACGAAGTTGAAGCTGTTTTAGAAAGTTCAGGGATTCTATCAGTGGTAAGTGATGACTGAGGGGAGTTCAGAAGGTACTGATCAATTGACAAGTTTGCTCATTGGACTTCAAGTTCTGCTATAAATTCTGGATCTAGAATTGTGTCCTCAAGTTCACTCTCAGACTTGGTTCTAAATAGGGAATTGTCAAAATACTCGTCAAAAGGGAGGTCTTCTAGGAACAACCACTTAGCAGGGAATGAATTAGATCTGAATAAAGTTCTTGGGCTTACTAAACTTTCTTGTCATATGATTATTCTCATAATAAGGTTGGGATTGTCAAATATAGGGGGAGGATTTGGATCAGGGTTGGCCCTGGTATAGTGAGTTCTCCCTGAAGCCAGATTTCGAGCTTTTTCTAATTATTTTGCTTTTCTTTATGAATTTTTGAAATAACTTCTAATAACCCTTTAAGAGGCTTAAAGATAAAAGTTCGAATTTCTCAAATGTTTATTAACATTGGGGTTTGAGTCCCTAGTATGGTCGCCACTATGTTATCACTCAGATGTCTTCCCTAGAAGTTATCAAAGAAGGAATAGTTCGAGGTAACCACAAACCTAATCTTTTAGACTCAGGTTCTAGCCAACCTAAGTCTAGAGAGGGCTCTCTCTTTATAATTTAACTTTGTTTTGAATAAGATTTCAGGCTAGTTCTTAGTGTTCAAGATTGTTTGTTTTGAATGGGTGGTGGAATTAAGAAAACAGGTGGGCAGAGCAAGTATTCAAGCCATTGGGCTATGGAGTTAATCAAGAGTGGCTAAACTGGATTTGATCAATCACTAAGGTAGGATTTCACAGGGCAGGCTAGCACAGCAAAAGAAAATCTGCAGGTTCAAAAGGATGAAGTAGTCCTAACCAGGGCAAAGGGAAATGAAGGATCCTTAACCGAGATTAAGATGAAGAAAGGAAGGATGATCAATAGCAAAGGGCAATGAAGAATCCTTTACTACAGACCAAAGGGGGGTAAACTATGGAAGTAAGGGAGCAATTAAGAATTCCCAGACCAATAAAATTTAGTAGAAAACATAAAGAAGGCAAACAGTTAAAACAGAGAGCATAATTCTGATGATATCATTCCTTGTTTGCTTTTAAGATTTCATAAGAGACCATATGAATATTTATAACATGAACAGAAAATAATATTTAAACATGAAGAGATAATACTTATTTCTTCCAATTGTGCACAAGAATCTAGTGAAATGTCCTCAGCTTTATTTCATATCCAGCAAAACCAGTCTAGTCTTTAGTACAATAGCTCATTAGCTCAAAATAAAATGCCTAAAAAAATGTATTTTAATCCACCCTAATTACTTCAATTTGTGAAGTATTTATACAAAAAATGATACAAAATATTTCATAACAATATGAGAATTATTCTAGGAAACTAAAAATATCTTCAACACGAAGATAGAGACAGATGGAGAACTGTCTTCTTGCTGTCCCTTTTATTGTGACTGTGCTAGCTTTTGTAATTTGGATTTGGCTCTTTCAATTGCTTTGTAGTTGTGTGCTGGAATTACTTTCTATATTCTACATATTGATACTCTTTACCTGTTCTTCCTGGCAGCCATGTTTTACCATGTATATTTACTGTAGTAACTTTATAGTAAATCTATAAGTTTTGTCCACCATTCATTGTCAGGTAACTTCATCCTTATCATTTTTCTATATATCTCGTCAGCTTCTGTATACTTAGCAAAATTAGGCTTGCTGGTAAGCAAGTGCTTTACCTCATGCTCTATATAAAACAAATTTTCAAGACCATCATATAGTACTTTTCCAATGGGTAAAGATTTCACCCCTGAAGTACTGGCTTGGTTTCTGGCCAGCTTGTTTAATCTTTCAATATAATCCTCTTGAGTCATCAGCTTGTCATGTATTACCATAGGACTGGGAAGTCCTTTTTCTCTTAAGATGCCATACTTTGTCATAAAACTATCAATGTCTGCTTGGATGCTTTGACACCTTTTCTCCAGATTTAGTATCAGGTTCCTTTGGTGAGAACCTTCTTTATTTCAATGATGGTTGTTGTTCTATCATCAATTTCTAGTTAATCAAGTTGGTACCTATTTCTGTTGTTCAAAAATGTGATTAATTGGTTGGCTGCTTCAGGTATATCCCCCATTTCTACTCTTGTCTTGTGGATTGCCTCTGTATCCACTTTTACTAGTTCATTCTGTTCAAAAATAACTTGAATAGAAGGCCAAACATCATTGATGGAATCAATGGTGTTGGCCCAAAGAATTTCTTTCATGTCTTCCAGTGGCTCTTGCAATGTTAAGTCCTTTTCAAGGACTTTTATTCTTTCTACCATTCTTTGGTTCTTCTGAACTTCTTCCTTTTGTTGTATCTGGGCAAGTTTATAGTCAGTCTCCATATTTGACACTTTTTCTCTAAGTTTCTTAAGTTCAGTGGCCTGAATGCTCATTTCCTCCATGGCCTTTACTAATTCAACTGTTTGTTCTGTGGAAGTACCTACGCTTGTAGATGCCCCTGTGCCTGTTGATGTACCTGTTACTGTCAAAGCTGTAGCTGGTGGAACTGTGGGTGCTAAGACAACAACGAACGTGGAGGGTACTGTTTTAGAAACTGTATGAATTACAGTCTGAGGAGTGGTGGCCAAATCACTCTGCTTACTTTGTATCAAGTTATCCAACTCCTTTTCTGTCTCTTTTAATTGTTCGTTTAGCTTGAGGACTAAGTCCATAAGCTCGTCCTCCTTCTGTGTTTCCAACACTTCAACTGTCTGAGGATGATGTAGAGGAGGAATTTTAAGTTGCTATTTCAGTGCAACCATGTCATCATTTTTCTTCTTGATAAGATTTTCTGTAGCTTTCACATCCTTGGGATCATGTCCTAGATCTATGACCAAGTCTTCTAAGGACTTTATTCTGGTGTCCTTGGCCTGTGAAGAGGCATTCTCCAACTAGAATTGTGCTTATATATTATTCAGCAAATTTTGGAGTTGGCAGGCTGCAATTACCTTGCTGGTTAAGGTGGAGTAAACCATTTCACCAGTCTGCTTGTGTAGTTCTATTTGGTCAATAGGATGGATATCCTTTGCCAATACTTCAAAGTCTGTTTTCAGATAATTTGCCATTGATCAGGGTTGTTGTGTAGTTGGTTTCAAAAAACTCATTGGCATCCTACCTTCCTTTATGTCAAATGCCGACATTAGCCTTATTTGATTTGTTGGAGCCATTTTCCGGTAGTGTGCATAACTTTGGGCTTTTAATCTTTCATTTCTTGCGTTGACTTCTTTGTGTTTCTCTTTTATATCTTGGCTTTGGTCAGTAGGAGTCCTGAAGGAAGATACTTCCACACTTTGCTGCCTTTCTAGCATTTGAGCATGTGAGGTGGAAGGTTCTTGTGTACCCCCTGAAGGAGTGGTATGCATGCTTTCTATTCCTATAGTTCCTGCTGTCTCCTCAGTATACTCTTGTTCTGAGAATGGGTTCAACCTTTGCCTCTTGACATAAGTTTGGGCAACAAGTCTACTAGAAGGAGTGGACTCCTCTTTATCTCTTTTAAGATTCTTCTCCTCATTTAGAGGAGTCTGTAAAATAGGAGGATTGCTCATGATTTTTTCTGGTTGAGCAAGTTCTTCTGAAATCTCAAGTTGTTCTGATTCCTCTGGCTGCTCTAATGGCCCTTCTTCTGCTTTTTGTCCACTGTGTTCCTATGATTGCCTTTGAGATTGAGTTTCTCCTGGAACCTGTACAAATGAATCCTCATCAAGTCTTTTATCCAAAGCAATCAATACATTATTGACAGTAGTTTTTGTGCTATCCCGATCTACCAGAGTGTTTTTCGCCCATTCAAGTTGATTTGCATATTGTTCAATTTCAGGGATTCTATGGTGGATGTAAGGAGATAATTTATTCTTCTGTCTCCTATTGCAAATGAATTCTAAGGGGTCATAATTCCAGATGAAACTTTGTTTCAGTCTCAACCTTTGGAGGATTTCCTCTACTTCCTTCCTTGCTTCCCTATTGTTACATATGAAGGGTCCAAGCTGATCTTTTATCCTAAGCTGAGCCTTCTTCTTGGCTTTCACAAAATGCACCTCAGCTGAATTGATCATTTGTCTGTAGTACTCCAGGGCAAACAATCTCATAGGGAGGTATCTGGGCAGTTTGTAGGGAGCCAACTCACATCCATAGATTTTGATTTCAGTGTGGTTTTGGTACAGGTACCAATCCCCACCCTATACTGTTTTGATAACTGAAGGACCCTCCTGATGTCTGCATTGATTCTGGGGGGAGGGCTTCCTAGTAGCATAGTTGTCACTAGGTACACAAAGAGATCTATGAAATCAGTATAAGAATATTGAGAGTCATATTGGTGGATTAATGAAGTCCAGAAGACCACTGATCTGGGGTTGCCTCTGGTATCAAGTTTTTGGAGGGTGATTGGAAATCTATCAGCTTGATAATACAATAACAAATGATATAAAACTGAAGAATATCTAAACACTCTTTCAATATCCAACCTCATGAATTGATCATGCATTTTATCAGCAATGAACTTAGCATAGTCAAACATGATAGCTGGTGGTTTCCTAGGAGAGTAGATGGACATAAAGGCTATAACGATTTCATCAAAAAGTTCAGTTGCAGTATAGCCTAACACATTAGATATCATGTCTATGATGTCTCGGCCAAGGTCAGAGAATATGGTATATATGTATGGTGGAGAATCCTTTAGAATGTGTTGTTCTTCCTTGATAAAGGTCTGGTATAACCGAGCAAGTTTGATTGAGGTGAGTGTAGGGTATCTGTCCAGCAAATCTCCAACAGAAAGAGGGGTCAGGCTTTGGTTTGGTTGTAATTGTAGCATTTCGTTAATGGACTCAGCTGTGATGGTAAATAATACAGACTGGTTAGGGATCCTCACTGCCCTTTGGCTGGGATCATAATTCATATGGCAGCAATGGATAATCTCTGGGAAGATATGGACTCTGGGGACCTGATATTTGGGTAAACCTAACTCCTAAAGCCCTATACAGTCTACATGGTTCAGGTACTGGTCTTTGTACCTGTAGTATAGTTTCAAAGGGGATTCATGGATAGAGTATCTTTAATATGAAGATCTTTATTTGCCAATGAGAGATGGTCTAAATCTTTGTGAGGAGTAGAAATGGGCATGGCATTTAATGCAATTGCGGCAGCCATCCTTGGTTCTTGTGGATTTAAGGACAGGGGCGAGGGGTTTTCAATGAATTTTGGGAAAAACTGGTCTAATTCAAGTATTTTGGAGTCACCAAGTAATTTTCTTGCTAAATTACTTTAGGAATTGGAAGCAATTTAGTCCAAGTTGTGGAACAAAATAGGGTTTTCAGTGAATTGGGATAAATACCCGGTTTCGGCTTTTGGACTGAGTAATGGCGACTGTGCAGTGTTTGCACGAAGCGCACAGGTCTGCAAGGTGGTCTGGAGTTCAGCAGCTTTGGTAAATTGGGAGTTGGACGTAGGTTGACAGTTGTACATACTCTGGTGCTTGCATGGAGGTCAGAGTGCTCTTTTTTACGATAAAACAAAAAACAATGTGTTTTTTAGTTTTATTCGTAAAGTCAATGATTTTGGCAGGTACATTGGGAAAAGGACACTCGATATTAAGCGGGAAATGTGACAGTTTGTCGTTTAGAAAGAGGTGGTAAGCGAGATCATATGGCAACGCTTTTTGGATAAAGTGGTTTTGGGGGGAGGCCACCCGATGCCATTCATTGGGCGCCACGTAGCAGTGGGGTGAATAGTGAAACCACCCATATCGGATGGGTAAAGGTCAGCCTTTGGAGGCCGCCCGATATGAGCGTCAACCGTTGGATATGAAGGGGTCAGATCGCACGGTGATCGAGGCGATGATTTGATGTGAGGTTTAATGGAGGGGCCCGACGAGGTTTTAATAAGCGGAAGGATTTAATTAACTGCAGATTAGGGAGTTTTAATGACGTCGGGAGGGATTTCATTGGCAGGGATAGATTATTAATTAATCACTACTTGATTAATTAATTTCTTTATTCGGCGGTGGGTCATGGTTATTAATTAGTCATTGATCGACTTAATTAATCCCATTAATTAGTTTATTAACAAGTTTATGTTTCAAACTTTGGGGCGGGATATTATTAACATATGGGTTTTAATATAACATACAGGAAAAGGGTATTTTTGGGATTTAATAAATAATGTTAGAAGTCGATATAAAATGAAAGCGGAAAACAAAGTGCACTAAGTATAATGTAAGTTGAATTTATTTGCTTTTCACATTAAACATTATAAATTAGGCCAAATGCGCATTTGTGGGTTTTTATGAAAAAAGGGTTTTGCTCGGGGGGATTACTTTCCCTAGGCAAATGGTGCTTTTACCTTAGGAAAAGGGATCTTTTAGAGGAGATGAATGAATTGAAGGGGGTGAATGTTGGTGATGGGGCTTTTCGTACTTAGACCCTATAAGTTATTGGGCCGAGGATCCGGTCCCTCTAGAAGTCAGAGAAATGCTTTGAGCCCCTTTAACTTAAGGTTTTAGGTACTTTTAACTTTGCTTATGGGAAATTAATAAAATTAAAGGTAAAATGAATGGGTAAATTAATAACCTGACTTTGTGTAAATTTTCAATTATCATCCATACTTTAGCAACTTGTTGATGAAATTAAATGATATGATCTTAACTAATCATTCATCACAATTCTGCAACCATTCAACTACTTACCCATCTGCTCATCCTACCATTTTTTCTATTCTTTATTAGGGTGCACTTAAGTTGGCAAACCCTTATCAACATTTTTCTTTCTTTTACAATAGAAATCTATCTAAGTCTATCCTTATTACATCCAAGGGCTCATATTAAATTGTTGAGCTCCTTTTATTCACTCTACCTAATCTAATTATCTGCCATGTTTAAACAATTTGGTCAGATCTTATTCTCTATCTCTAAACATGAAATTCAAAACATGGAATAACCAAGATTAAATTGTTTGGTTACCATGGATTGTGGCATGCATAACAAGTTGCACATAATCATTATTATGCAGAAAATTAAATAGTAGTGGCATTTGGGCTTGCACACTTTCATGGTCTTTTTCTTTTTCCTTGGGGTTCATTTTCATCTTTTTTGACCTTTTCACTCTTTTGTCCTTTGATTTTTCTTTTAGGACGTACCCTCTTTACATTTTTTAATTTTTTTGATTTTTTGAATATGGAAAACATTTGCAGAAAACAAAGGTATGCACATATTACAGTTTTAACCTCAGATATTCAAAATTTATGACACTTATTGGTATAGGAACATAACAGAAACCATCGAGTGTGGCTTGCATTAGAAAACCACCGGGAAGCTTGTGGTTTGAAGGACCTACTGATTTATCAGTAGCTTTACACTAAAGAACCTTCTAATGTTTGCATATTGGGCCCTCCTCCTCCTGTAAGTGAGTAACAACTTGTTTAGGGCTGAAGAAACCACTAAGAGTGGCGTGCCTTAGGACAGAAGAAACCACTAAGAATATTTTGGTTTGAAGAACGAATAATTAGTAGCTTGTCACTAAAGAATGTTCCTATGTTTGCATGTCAAGTGCTTCTCCTCCGCTAATCGAGTAGTGGCTTGCATAGGGATGAAGAAACCACCAAGTGTGGCTTACCTTAGGAGTGAAGAAACCATTGGGAATCTTGTGGTATGAAGAACCTAGTGATTGATCAATAACTTGCCACAAAAGAACCTTCCCATAACATAATAAGATTTCTCTCCTGGTTCAAATATGTGATTCTATGTGATATAAACAACCCATGTAATGAAACTGATTGAGATCAGGGTCTATGATGTGACAATGGGAAGCTGTTGAGAGTAGTTGAGGAGAGTAAATCCTTATGCATTTGGTTATTTAATTGGCTAGTGGGTAAAGGTGGGTTACCTTGGAGGCCCTGTTTCATCTAGAATTATTAACCTTGCATGGTTTAACACTCCATCCTCAAGCTCTAGAATCTAGTTGGGGGTTGACAGTTGCAAGAATGACTTGGCTGCAGCTCATCTAAGGTTGGGTGGAGAGTTGAAGACTTGGATGCAACTCATCTAAGGTTGGGTGGAGAGTTAAATATACTCTTGTGTCTTTGTGCATGTGATTACCATATCTCTATTTATTGTGGTGAAATAATTTCATGGTTATGTTAAAGAGTGTTGTTTTCTTGCATGAATGGGGAATATCAATATCTTATGTAAAGATTTCAAGGAACGGTTCATTTCATGTGGATATTTCTGAGCTTGAAATTAACCTAGGAATGCTTAAGCATGAAGAGATGGGAATCTTTGTTAATAATTAGATAAATGCATTAAGATGTTTGGATATTTGATCACTAATAATATTGATAAATTGTCCATGTTAACAATAATAAGGAATTTGATTTTTCCTTTAGAAGTGCTTCATGAATAATTTCCTACGAATGGGTTTGTCCTTGTCTCCATCTTGAGCCTACAAATTGGTCTAATTGGCTTGTGTATGAAGAGATGGATTAATCTATGTTAATCAATGAATGACCGCATCCAAATGTTTTGGCTATCTTGTCAGTATTTATCCATAAGCTTAGAAGAGATAGCATAATTACTTATATACATATGCGTACACACACACATATATGTACAAACAGTGGATTAAAGGCCATGGCCGAGTCTCAGTAAATCTTAGGAGGGATAACCTCAGAAGAGCTTGCTTATACCCTTGTAGATTTATAGACAACGTGTTAGTGGCCTTGGAAAAGACTCTTATATGTGTGATAACAATTACTAAGCGTGGGGCTAAAATTCTTAAATCTAAAGCATAGGACTTCAGAAGGAAATGGCTTAACCCTCTTCGATCCTATGACCAGGTGCAGTGATATAACGCTTAAACAATGGAGAGATCCAAGTCATTAAGAGATGAACACTTATAGCCACCCACGTGTAGTGAAGGTTTGGTACCCCATATATTTTGATGAGAGGTTGAGCAAGTCTTATTAGGATTGAAGTGTCAGGACAATGTGGTAGGGTGGGGTCGGATGTTAAATGTTTGGCGCATCAAGGTGGAGAACCCCCAAATCACACATAATGTGAAAAGCTATGAATTGCAGGGGCTGAAAGAGTTATGTGGGACCTGGGCCACGTGAAGGGTGTGACGATGGATGACATCACCCCGACGTTTAGGACCAATGATGTCACCTTGGACCCCAAATATTTTGGACAAAGGGCATAGTAGGAATCCCGGGAGTTAAGTCCCAGGGTGACTTGGCACGTGTGGCCTATTCAGTGGGGAAAAGTGTCGCGTGACGTAAATGCTTCTATGTATAAGTCAAGGGGGTGATTAAGCTTTGTCGCAAGGTGTATATTGCCACATATCCCCGAAAGTTTGTCCCCAACAATTTCAATAGGGGACAATAATGAAACCCGCCAAGATTCTATTCCCAGGGTGATGTGACCATGGAGGGCCCGCATTCGCATACATTGTATATGCTACATATTGTTGAGAAATCTAAGGCATGGATAGTTAAAAGATTTCTCTGCTTGATAATTGCTTGTGATATACTTTTACTTCTTAGCTTATAGTCTTTTCTTCTTTATCTTATTATTGTGTTCTTTTCATCAAGACAATTACCAGTATGCACAATAAAAGACAAGTGACATAGTATGTAGGCTTCTCAGCCAGGGCCAAAACCTCTCACCTCTTAAGAGGAAAACTCGATCAAAATTTTTCTTCTAGATCTTCAATTGATAAATACCAAGACCATGACACAAACTCTTGACTCTAGTATCCTCCCAAGAACCTTGTCACTAACCTTGATGAATTGTTGCTTCCCTTCCTCACCTTTCTTCCTCATATTGAACTACTCTCCTCGACTCCTTCTAGAGAAATTCGGTCTCTATCCTTCACACTCCTTCTTGACTTCCTCTAGAGAAACTTGGTCTCTAGGATGTCACTGGCTTCCTCTAAAGAATCTTGGTCTCCTAGAAGAATCCTTCCTTCGTTTCCCTAGGAGAAAATTCTCCTTCGCTGCCCCATAAGAAGCCTCCTCTTTGCTACCCAGAAGAATCTCTTCTTCGCTGCCCAGAAGAAACCTTCTTCTTCGCTAGTCCAGAAGAACCCTTCTTCCCTAGTCCAGAAGAACCCTTCTTCACTGCCCCAGAAGAAACTCTTCCATTGCTCTTTCTTCGCACTTCTGTTTCACCTTTACTTCGCACTTTGCCTTCACCAAATTCAAGTTGCTTGATCAAATGTGTGTCTTTAAGTGAGGCCGAGTTGGGCTATTTATACACCTCCACACATGTCCTTTACGATACTTTACATAGACAAGATTGACTCTTTTACAAAGTGTAACTTGACTTCATTACATGATAATGACTAACATTTTATGACTAGATGACAAATAAATCCTAAAGATTCTCAATGGGAGTCTTGACTCAAAACAAAATCCCTTTCTCATGAAACCCATGAAGGAAGTCAATATAATAAATTTATTTTTCTTATTTACATCTCATTACATAAAATCATATTTACATGTCATTATGAAGATTGAACTTAGTTACACTTTTCAACACTCCCTCTTAACTAGGAAGGTATTCATGATGGTAATTGGAATTTCTCAATCTAAAGAATCTCTCATAAGAAGAATTTGGATTTGTAACTCATTTGTATAGCACCATATCAACCAACATTGTTGCATAGCAAGGCCTTGACTAACAACTCCATCTCTCCACAAGATCTGAGCTTAATGCTTGCGAGACTAATGATTTATATACACACTCATCATTGTCTCTCTCAGAACATACCCCACCTGGGTTCTCTCAGGGTATGCTCCATGAGGACTATTCTTGTCTTGGACTCTCCAGTCCTCAAATAATATCGGTCCTCCGTGACTACTCTTTCATGGGATGCCTTATCTCATCCCCAAAGAGTATCGGATGCCAAATTATTACACAATCCTCCATTTTGTCTTCCCAGGTGAAGACCAGAACGACATGTTTATCTCTCCTTTTCAAACGAGGAGGACATATTCCATTAAAGGAATGTACTCATTTCTATCACAAAGGAATGTACCTAAGCTCCCTGCTTAGGAATTTTCCAAGTTTCTTCCTAGTAAGAAACTTCTTTTCAGGCTCCCTCTTAACCAAGGACCTATCGCAACTCCTCATGTGGAGATCTTGAAAAAACTAGCTGCTTGAAGAGCTCCTTCCTTCGATGTCATGAATTTCTTCTTCGTTAAAGAGTATTCATCATTGGGAACTTCTACATAAGGACACAAATCATCCATCACTTTTATCCATGAGTTAGTCATGTCCTTAACTCATTAGAAAGTGATCCATTAAATTTTCCATATGGCTTTGCTTCATGTCATTTTTCTTTCATGCCATATTTTTTGGAAGGGCATTACATCCTTCTATATGGTTTGCTTGGAATTCATCCACATATTTCCCTTTGGCAGTCCTACATAAGCCCATCCAGATATTAGTTCAAAAGTAAATGAACACATTAAATCAAAATTACCTTTGTGATGATTTTTCGCCATGACATCTTCCAATAGGTATCAACATCCTGCATGCATATTGACACATCTCCCACTGATATCCATTGTCAAGAGTCTCTATATTTTTCCAACTTCCATCAGAGTCTTCACATCCTTCCGAGAGATCTTCTAGTCGAATCTTTTTGGACTTCGGATGTTGAATGCCTTCTACCTTCGTTGCATATTCTCACGATCTCTTCCTATCTTTTCTCACACACTTCATTCCCAAGAGCTTCCAATCGGAGTTCCTTAATTGTAGTCAACTTCCTTATGATTCATATGAGAACATATTATGTTGATTTCATCTAGTAGGATTTATGCTTTTTCTACAATCTTTCAGAGGAGGAGATTCCTTCTTCTCTTGATCATATTTCCCAAGAGAGTGATCCATATTATCTGTAGTCATATGACATGACTATCAAAATATCCTATGTAAGCATATTGTAGGTTTTAACCTCGTACAGAAATTGCCTGCATACGAATTCTAAAACACAGAAAATAAATAGTGCGAGAGCATAACACATAAAACACATATACACAAATATTTTCCCCTGGATTCCAAAACTGGGACTACCTGCTTGATTTTTCATTATATTCATTTCAATGTTACAATACATATATATACATGCCAAAGCATCCAATACCATGGACCGAAAACCATTGCGCCCAAAACCATGTGCAAAAACCATGCACAAAACCATAGGTAGGTTTACCCACCTAATATAACACAACCCAACAAATACATACCTCATCTTCCTTTCGGTCATCTAGACTTCATGTAACAACTTTATTCGAAAGAACTTTATCCCGCTTTCCAGTTATGTCATCATACCAACATCCCTTGAATCCCATGAAGTGGAATTCCTGATGAAACATTTGCTTCCTTTCTAGATCAATGAATCCTTCGATGATGAGGATTCCATCAAAGAAACTTGAGGATGTTTCATATCCTCCTCCGACAGATGTTTTCTTTATTGACAATGATGATCCCAATCAATGATGACCTTTGTTTCTTTCTATAAGTATCACTGAGGTTTTTTCCAAGAGCTCCCATCCTTTCTAATTAGTAGAATTTGTACCAGACATATTTTCTGCTTCCCATGTCATGAGCTCTTACTTATAATGCTTCTATCATGGTGCTATTTCTAATGTGATGCATTCTATTTTATTTACACTACATCCTGTCTATAACTTACAAGTGAAAAGAACCTTCTAGTGAAGAATATCTTCTCAATCATAATAGAGACCTTTTCACTTCTCCTTTCTTAAGCCTCTTTGTCTGAGGTTCTTTCACTTCCTTAGTAGAATAGTCTTCTTCCATGTCCCTCTTACGTTTAGGATAGTCTTTTCTATATTGGCCAAGATTATGACAACCATAGCACCTTTCCTTAGCCATGTTTTTCTTTTTCTTTGGAGTACCAAACTTTCCAAATTTCCTTTTCGTATTGTCACTAATTGTTCCCTTCTATCTGATTTTTTGTCAGTTTCTTTATTCATCCTTTCTTCTTTTGCTTGCAAAGAGACCATAATTTGATAGCTTCCTCGTCATCAGTAAATATGAGGTTACCTTGTTCATCAGCTAGTGCATTTAGAATAACGGAGATCATTTCTTTCTCAGATACCATCTCTCCCAGATCCTGCAATTGGCCTTTTATTTGAGATACTTTTGAAAGATATGACGATATCCCTTCATGCTTTGACACCTTCAATTTGTATAGATCAGATCTAAGTGATATGGTCTTTCCTATTGTTCTTTTAGAGAAAATTTCTACCAGCTTATCATAAATTTCTTTAGATGTCTCGAGCTTGGCTACATAGGAAAGTAGAGGACCTATGATGGAATCCTTGAGAATCTTTTAAGCATTTTGAACCCTTTCCATGTACTCAGATAAGGTTTGTTCTTCGGATGGCTTGAAGACTTTTCCACGAACATGATTAATGACTTCATTTACTTCGAGGACTATCTCTATTCTTATTTTCCATTCAAGGAAGTTTGATATCGCATCCAACTTTTGGTTCTCCTTGAAACATGAAGTAATTTTTACTAGATTGGATTATAATAAAAAGATACTTACTTGTGAAGATTGAATCTTCAACTTGATGATGAACTTGTTGCTTCTTACTTTGAATCTTTTAAGAAGATTCTTATTTCCACGAGGGAAGATTGCCTTCTATTTTGCTTCAATAGAGAGAAGATTGCCTTTTGATCTAATCTTCCTTAAATTTGAAGAGATTCTACTCCTTTGATGATGTATAATTGATGATCTCTGAAGTGCTGCTAGGGTTTCGGTCTTTCTTCCTATTTCCTTCTTGAAGATAGTTTCAAGACTCTTACTTGGAATATTCTTCGATCTAGGGTTTCGATTTGATGAAGATTTAGATATCTTGCTTGGTGTTCTTTGACTTTCTTTGATGTCTACTTGCTTTGACTTCCCCTTCTTGTCTTCAGCTCCTAAGCTTTGATATCATGTTGAGAAATCTAGGACATCGATAGTTAAAAGATTTCTTTGCTTGATAATTGCTTGTGATATACTTTTACTTCTTAGCTTATAGTCTTTTATTCTTTATGTTATTATTGTGTTCTCTTCATCAAGACAATTACCAAGATGAACAATAAAAGACAAGTGACACAGTATGTAGGCTTCTCAGCCAGGGCCAAAACCTCTCACCTCTTGAGAGGAAAACCTGATCCAAATTCTTCTTCTAGATCTTCAATTGATAAGTAACAAGATCATGACACAGACCCTTGACTCTAGTATCCTCCCAAGAATCTTGTCACTAACCTTAATGCTCTGTTGCTGCCCTTCCTCGCCTTTCTTCTTGATCTTAAACTACTCTCCTTGGTTCCTTCTAGAGAAATTCGGTCTCTATCCTTCACACTCTTTCTTGACTTCCTCTAGAGAAACTCGGTCTCTAGGATATCACTGGCTTCCTCTAGAGAATCTCGGTCTCTAGATCTATATCTCGATCTCCTAGAAGAATACTTCCTTCATTACCCTAGGAGAAACTTCTCGTTTGTTGCCTCAGAAGAAACCTTCTTCTTCGTTGATCCAGAAGAACCCTTCTTTGTTGCCTTAGAAGAATGTCTTTCGCTATCCTAGAAGAAACTCTTTTGCTGCCCTTTCTTCGCACTTCTCTTCTACCTCTTCTTCGCACTTTTGTTTCACCTTTACGTCACACTTTTCCTTCACCGAATTCAAGTCGAGTTTCTTGATTGAATGTGTGTCTTCAAGTGAGGTCGAGTTGCTTGATCGAATGTGTGTCTTCAAGTGAGGCTGAGTTGGGATATTTATACACCTCCACACATGTCCTTTAGGATGACATGTTCACTTGAGGTTAGGCCTACTTCATTTAGCAGTTTTATCCTATCATTGTAGGCCGACTTGAAGAGGATAGGTGACAAGGTCTTGGAGGATACTTTACATAGACAAGATTGACTTTTTTACAAAGTTTAACATGACTTCATTACATGACATGACTCTAAAATTTTATGACTGGATGACAAATAAATCCTAAAGACTCTCAATGGGATTCTTCACTAAAAAAAAATCCCTTGCTTATGAAATCCATGAAGCAAGTCAATATAATAAATTTATTTTTCTTATTTACGTCTCATTACATAAAATGATATTTACATGTCATTATGAAGACTGAACCTAGTTACACTTTTCAACACATATTTGTTAAAAGTTAGTTCGCGTGGACCATAGGAAAGGGATTATACAAGACATCGTGTGAACGGGTCGATAGTTGTGTGGAACCCCACGTGGGTAGTGGCAAGGCCACGACTTGGGCAGTCACATGGGCGCTACATGGAGACCACGTGGGCACCGCAGGCAGGTTGGATGATTTGCCACCATCTAATATGTTGATCTTTGAACAAGCATATCTTTTGATCCAGAAGTCGGAGTGGGACACACTTTATATCGGTAGAAAGGTCTCGAAAAATTTAGTCCCCATTTCCATAATTGGACTTTGGAGGTCGGGTTATCATAATAGTTTCTTCCTATCCTTAGTAGGGGATATATATATATATATTTTTTTTTTCTTTTTCTTTTTCTTTTTCTTTTTCTTTGAGTCTGGAAAAAATAAAAATGTTATTTCAATTTGAAAGTTGATTTTGTGGTTTTGGTTCACTGTGATTTTGATTTTTAACGTTATGTTTTCAAATTAATTGAAATGTTCACCGTAAAGAAAAAATAGGGTGTTACTATTAGAATCACTTTTCATTTCATGGTATATTTTAAGGATTTTATTCAAAATGATACTATTTGGTTATACCACAATTTCAACCAAAATGTAATTCTTTTAACCTTGAAGAAAAAATGGATTATGTTGGACACTGGTTTTTGTTTTTGGGGATTGATTTTAAGGTTTTTGTTTGCAATTTTATATATGACGTTTACTTAACTTTGAAAGGAAAAGGATGATCTTGATAATACCATTATATGAAATGAGAATAAAAATAGCCACTAAATGTGACCTCTAAAAAGATGGAACGTTGAAGGGTTCTCATAAAGTTGGTAACATTGTTAAGATTGACACGTGTTAATGATAAGATCAAGAAATTGACAATATAAAGATATGCAATGTACGAGGAGGGGAAAATGGGGTAAAGTCTAGATGAGTCCAATATCTCCACACACCACGATCTTGGATCATACTCTTGTTTCGTCCCTATTTTTTGTTGTAATTCTCTTTGTAATATTTTTATTATAGTTTAGTTGCATTAAACATCTTAATGAGGGTTAGAATTACATGGATAAACCTAATAATTATGAGGAAGTTGTTTCTACAACAAAAAAACCCTTCTACCTAGAAAATTACAATACCACATTTCTTTAGATAAATGGTCTACAATCACATACATGCCCCAATATGCCATGATCCCAAGGGAATTTACAAGGTAGTAGTGCCTCTTACTAACATGACAATTAATAGGTTGCAAGGAAAGTAGATTCATAGGAAGAGAACATATTTCAATTTTTTTTGTTTATTTATATGTTTGAATCTTGAATATCAATGAGAGTGACATTTGATGATTCATAGGAAGAGAACATACCTGGAATATCAAAAACATTGGAGATGTACATAAACAAATAAGTGCAAGCATAAACTTAGACGTGGAAACTTACATAGTAGTGGAATATATTACTATCTAAATGATAAGCCCTGCATAACATTTTTTTAGAATTTGTAGATAAGAGTAGGAGAGAGACATGAGTAGTGGTGCACTGCCTTTGACATGTGATGAATCTAAAAGATTACGATAAGAATTATGAAGTTACAAACTGCCAAAAATAAATTGCTTTTAATTGAAACCCATAAGTGAATATTAAATAAAAAATGAAAATATTAACTTGAATTTGACGTGACTTAGTTTATTTTTACTTAAAAACCCATAAATCAACATTAGATGTAATTTAAATTTGAAAACATTGATTTCAAATTGTTGTAATTTAAAGTTTAGAAGTATCATTTTTATTTTAAAATGTACCACAATTTTTTAAATATATATTTTAAACATATATAAATATTGATAATTATTTACACACGAATCATTGTTATTGGGACAAACAATATTGATTATTCACTATTGGAATGTTGTAATGTCCAATATCAAGATATTAGACTTTCAGAGGTAGGGTATTGGTATGTTGAGACCCAATTATCGTAAATTTCCTCCCAATATTGATAACACTCATTAAGGTGATGGATGTGGCATGTTGGCATGACATGTTTTGGTTATGTGGCATGCTAACATTTTGATGACTTGGTGAAATGATGTGGCTCGAAGCATGTATTTGATGACATGGCATGTTGTCGTGGTGTTGATGTGGCATGTCAACGTATCAAGATGACGTGGATTGAAGTGCATAGTCGCGCTGATATGGCTGCCAGGTGGAAATCAAGGTAGAGGTAACATGGTATTAGATACATGAGTTTCAGGCTATTGGGAGAACTATTGTTAGATGTCATGATTTCGGGAGGTTGGGACCTCTATATCGGGCTTACCCTTAGATACTAACATAACCCAAAATTCATGTTAGCTATTAGAGATTGGTTTTTTGTTATTTAATTATGGTACATCAACTATCGTCCTTTTTAGGTATCAGGTGTTTAGAGGTTGAGACAAAGATATTAGGGTTTCCTTTTGAAACTACTGAAACCCAAGAAGGATCTTGACATGGCATGCAAAGTGGTAGATGATGTAGTGAGAGGGCATGATGAAGATTGCCACATGTTAGTGATGTGGTGTTATATATGGCATCATTTAGGCAAGGGATGCCACACGTTTGCTACATGAAAATGGTATGTATGTTGTGTGGCATTGGAGAATCATCTTGAAATGGGCATAAATTTGTGTCGAAATCTTGATTTGGATGAAATTTAGTGTCGGAAAGCTCTTGACGAGTAGAAAACAATGTTGGTCTTGGAAATGAGTTTTGAAGTCGTTAAAGGAATATATTTTTGATAAGCCCACCTCCTTAAAGTGACCTTGGAGGTCAAGTCTGGATACCCCATGTAGTGTCCTATCTAGGGTGCTAGACTGGGCTAAATTTATTATCGACTAGAGTGCGTAGACTTAGAGGCGTGTGCCTAAAATATATAGACATAAAGGATCTAATCTAAGCCTATTCTTCCTAATTACAATGTTGTGACTTGATCTAATATTAAACTATCAATCAAATATTTAACTAAGCATCAAACTATGTATCATTATCAGCTAAGATTTAACTCATAACATGTTGTGTATCACTGTATTTAAAGGTTTCGGTCCCCTTACAGAGACACCAAACATAAAACCCCTATTCAATGGTACCCAACATTCATGAACATTTATTACAAGCATGCAAAGTAAAAATCATAAGCATACAGTCCATAACAGTTCTTTACAAAGCAACCCTGGATAGAATCCCTTACAAGATATGATTCACGATCCAGATGATGGTCTATTCAAGCGCATGCATAGACATATAACAGCGCATTCATAAACATGAATATAAACATCAATTAAATCCCTGTGCATATATCAGTTTCAAATATCAATCAAATGAATCAAATGCTCTGACTGTAAAATGGAATTAAAATAACGATGTAAACGCAATTAAAATGATATCGGTATACCATGTACGCAGGGCCCGTCCGCGTTCTTGGTACACCGAGATTGTTACTCCACGATCACAGTATTAAAACAACGCACGGAGATTGTAATGCAGTCTTGTTTATATTAAATCAAAGCTCTGTTCATGAAAACGTAAACTAACATATAACCAGGTTCAGCCTTATAATTACATACGATTCACATCCCTTGAAAATGGATGTTCATCCATGGGCGGCTGCTGCTGCTTTTACAAAGACGCAAAATGTTTCTATCCTAGCTTACGCACATAAAAACAAGGAAACAACTAAAAATCGGATTGAACTGTAACTGTGTGCTGTTGCTGCCTTTGTGCCAACATGCCATAGTTGACCAGGCGTTGACCGCGCATGTAGGAGGGTTGTTTCTGCTGCGGGATAGGTGCTTGTCCATGCTTGGACATTCCACTTTTCGCCCATTCCTTTCGCTCTGGCCTGGCTGTCATGCCACATGTCAAACGATAAGCCATTTACAGGTTGTTGGGACTTCCTGTAGTTATTTTGCCCAAAAATCCTAATTTATTAACGCAAAACCCTTAAATCAATTTAAATGCAATTCAACAACTATAAGACTATTAATTAATCAATTTCCAAGGCATTTGAGGGATAAATGATGAAAAGAGGTAGGTAATGTTCATGTTTTGGGAGGGAAAAAGGGGTCATAGAATGGTACCAACAGCATGTTTTATTCTTTAAATGTCATGATTTGCGTATGTCTGAAGTCTGGAATAGTAGTAAAGTTGTAAGTTAATATTTGTAGATCTATATGCTAGTTCGCCTTGGTAAAGGCGCGTTTACACGCAAGTTCGACTCTTCCAAGTAGTGTATTCAAAAGAAAAGCTTGTTGTTCAGAAATGACTAATCTATCTTATCAATTTTGTTGTTTTACTGTTGTCTGTCAATGAAGTCTTCTTAGATATGAAAGTAAAATTGAAGGCATAAGGATTTTGGGTCTAATTGATTGATTGATTGATTAAGTGAGAAGGGTTATCTTTTTTGTTGACTTTCTAGATCTTTGTAAATTGATAGTAGATGTTTAGAATATTACTGGTTGGTACATATTTGATTAATAAGTTTTTATGATTCAGTATTTTGGAGGTATACGTAGGCTTTGTTACAGGAAGTAGCGTATGCGCGCAGGTTGGGTTCATTAAAGTAGCGTATACATTATGATATATGATTTTTGAGGTTGCAACTAGTTTTGAATGATGATGTTGGTTTCTGGGTTTAGCACAATGTTCTAGTGACAATGATATGACTCTTTAGATTGATTGGTTGTTAGTTGATGCAATTATTATTAGAGAGTTTGAGCTTCAAATTTTCTGATGGGTCCAGTGTGAAAATTTGATGAAATGAGGCCTTTATAATGTGTTGTTGTGTATCAGGAGCATCCAGTCTGAAAATTAATGAAACGTGGTCCCTGGAGGAAGAGAGAAGGTTGTAGCCTTTTGTAGGTTGGTGCCTATATACAAGTAAACATATCGGCTAGTACAAGAGCTAAGGAAGTTGTAGCTCCCTTCCAGTAGAAGCTAGAAAATGAGAGAAAGTTGTAGCCTTATGAAGGTGGGTGCCTGCATACTGGTATGAGTCTGCACCAGTACAAGAGTGTAAACTAAGTTTCTTCATATTAAGAAGACAAAGATGACAACAGCAGGTGGTTTTTCTCTCGCATTGGGTTTCCACCTTAAATCTTGGTGTTCATGTCTATTGCTTATGTGTGATGGTTTATTCTATTATTACTTCACATAGTTACTATATAATAAGTTACTGATGCACTGATTAAAGATCAACACATGATAAATTAACTAAATCATAAGTTCTCTAGGTATACGTTGGTTTCTTTAATTACAGTAGCGTGCACATGCAAGTTCACTTCACTGAAGTAGCATATATAAATTTGATTGGGAAATGAATAATTATTGAATTGTAATACTGATTCAACCCCCTCTTAGTATTATTTCCAACAAACTATACACTAGACCATGTTATACTTAATTATTTCCTATGTGCAGAATATTTGAACATTGTTATTTATATGATTATATGTTGGTTTTAAGCATGGTTATATGACAAATTTAAGTATGCCATCACATTTTGGTTACTGAATGTTTGGTTAATGAATGCATGACCTAATTGGTGTTATGAAAACTATTGTGAGAAGGCATTATTCCATCTTGTTAAACCTCATATAAGTTTCAGATCCCTATATTTAGATATGCATTCATGACCTGTAGGTTGCATGTTTACCATGTGTTTAACAGAAGCATTTTCCTGGTTTAGAGGGTTCAGGTCAAGTCAATATTCATGTTTTTGGTTTAAACACTTTGTTTCTATGTTATTCATCATTTTTAGAAGTTTCATTGATTTCTGGGCTGAGACCTGAGTCCTAGCCCTGAAAAGTGGCTCATAATTCAAGGCCACTAGCAGAGAACTGACTAGAAAAGTCCATAGTCACTAAGAAATAGGCTTATGGGAGTGACTAGAGGCTTATAGTCATTGGAGGCCTTTTCAAGGCTGTGATTGAGAGCCTAGGTTAGTGAAAAAGAGAGTTATCTCAGGGTTTGGATACCTCCTAGAGGTCTTGAAACACCCAAGGGAATTCAATAAGGTCTTAATTTGTTGACTCCATTTCCTTAAGGTCATATAGGAGGTTAAGTATTATCATAGTGACCCTCAACTCATGTTTACCCTAGGAAAACCAGTGAAAGCGGGTAAATGTGGGAGGAGGTGGTTACACCATGCTTCTACTCCTTCTTCGAATTCACCATCAAAATTAGGAGGTCTGGTTTTCTTAAATTCTCCTTCTAAGTGAGAGGGATATCTCTCTTTTCTAGGAATGTTGTCATATTTCTATTATTCTTGATCACTAGACTCATTTTCTTTGTTGTCACTAGAAGTTATTGAGTTGGTTCTACTTGTGGTGTTAGCTGATTTGCTTCTAGATATTTTTCTATGAGTCCTTTTATTAAATTTCTCATTTTCCAATTTTCTTAATAGGTACCCATTAATCTCCTCTTTCTCCTCTCTAGCTTTGACCAGCCTTTCTTGATTTTCATTTATATCATCCATATTTGTTTTTTAACTCCTTATCACTTGCAATAATTCATAGTTTTGATTGCCTACATTATTAGTTCCACCTCCAACCATTCTTAATTCAATGTCATGTTCTACACCACCACTTGGTGATCCAATAGAATTTTGTCCATTAAATTCTTCATTGATACTTCAATTCCTTAGTTCTTCTATGCAATATGTTCATAACATGTATAATTGTTTTAGTTTCAGAACCCAAAAGTAGCCCAATGTTGTAACTATAGCTTTGATACCACCTGTAAATACCCTCTCATACAAAAATATCTTCTTTTTTAAATAATGTTACCCTAATCATTTTTCAACTCCTGTAATTACCGCTTTCATTGTAGCTTTCCACGTGTGTATACTTTTTTCTTGTTTAGATGGATAACACATGTTAACGATAAACACTATAAAGGTATTTCTTATTCTAGATGTAATATTTCAAGATTACAATGCTAGAGGATTTATTCATAATTTTCTCACCAAAGATAATATGGTAACCTCTACACTTTACATTCAAAAGTTCATTGGAATAATGGTATTTGTTTTTATATTTATTATACACTAATCTAAATCTAAAACCTTTGATTTACAGCTACATAATATTACACCTTTATGACACTTTTGGCATCGGATCATCCTTATTGCTATTAGCTACATTGTAAAACCTTTATACTACTACTAATCATTAATCGGGTATTGCATGTGGTCTAGAACATTGACTATACCAGTCTTTGAGTAAGGAAAACAATTGGACCTTAGTCTCGATAACTATTGGTAATTTCATATTAGGCCCAATTACCCTCTATTGCCCTAGATTAATATTAATAGCTAACACCTTATATATGTCTTATTCCATTTGAGGAATTTTTCTACGGCTTGAAATATATAAGTAATGTTATTTGTTTTAATACTTTGAATGTGATATTATCAAATACCATACCCTTTCGGCTATATGTAATATTGTTGGTGATTCTAAATATTTCTATGAGTGAGCAAGAAGGACAATCCTACTGCCACATATATTGTGTTGACCTAAATTAGATCAAAGGATCTAATCAATTGAAATTAAATTAATGGTGAAAACATGGGTTAGGGTTTCGTTGTGAGTTTACTGATATTTTTGGAATTCTTTTGTGCCTCATTATTGTTTTGAATGACCTTCTCTAGTCATTCCACTCTATGGTCGGGGTTTTGTTTGCAATTTGTTTTCTTTCAATGGTGTATTTCCTCCAGGTGTTATCAGGACACCTTTCCTTGGCATGTTCCCACCATTTTTCACTCATGAGATGGAGACCACATGGCACATATCATTTCGAGTGAAATAGATTCTTTCTTGTAATATGTCAACTGGATTACTAAGGGTACGATTATTTAAGTTGTTCCTCTACAACACTTACATTTCTTGAATTATTTTGTTTAGTCTATGGCTAAAGTTTGCAATCTTGATAATGATTAGCAATTTCATTATTTCCCATTTTGTTTCAATGTTACTATGAGTTTCTATGGCACCGTGACTGTAGCACTTCACTTAATCATACATTAATTCTTTGACATTTCCTACAAATGTTTTATTGAGTTACTTCTCATCTATCAGTTAGGTCGGTGAATTTACTCCATGCTTTCCCTCTTAATGTGAAGGTAACAATATGTTGTAGTTGTTGCAACACCCTCCAAAATTTTGGCTTGCACTCAAAATTTGGAGCCTTCCTTGGTATTTTCCTTGATTATTGCAAACAGTCTAGCTAATTCCATGAGTTTTCTCAACGTTCTTTACCTCCTTTTGCTTGTTGGATTACTTATCGTCTTTTTGGCATGTTTTACTGATATTTGGTGTTTCAATCCTTTTCTGGTTGTTTTTAAGGTTGGTCTTTATGAAATGGGTTGTTCTATTGATGTAATCATTTATCACACTCATACACAAAGTATTGAGCACTGTCGCACAAGTGTCGTCACGGTCGTCCTAAATTCTATCTTAAGTGTTGCACTTGTCGCTTCTTGTCATGAGACAGTCACACAGAGAATAATTCTTTCTTTGCTTCTTTGATGGTCTATCTTGTTGTGTCATCAAAGTATGTTAAGTGTGTGATCACAGTTCAAGTTCATCACAAGTCCATCTCCCTCCCGTAATTAACCATTTTCCAAAAATATTCCCGGCTGAGAAACTTAGCTCCATTGGGCCTCAACAAAGTTGTGCACTACACAGTCTTAGCCCTCATTGATGTGACCTTGCTACTTGGAATTTCACAGTGTGTAGTCACTACCCTCTAGGGTTGTTGTTTTTCTCAATTCCTGAACGCCACAGCCTTCCTTGACCACCAGAATTGCACAGTTGTGCCTCCCAGTCTGCCTTGAACTGTGCACTTCACACTTTCAGTCCTCAAGATTTTCCCTTTCCTGTTGGAACCCCACAATGCATAAACAGCCCGACATCTCTTCACCTCCAGAACTGTGCATGCGTTTCCTTCGGTGTCCTTCCCTTAGCCGAAGCTCATTGTCCCCAGAAACTGTGCAAATTTTCCCTTCAGGCCTCTGTGCTGCCCAGTCCTCCATGGCCTCCAAAATTGCATAGTATTTCCTCCCAAGGCCTCATCCCACATCAGCCACTGCTTTCTTGAACTGTGCAATTTTGACCCTCAGTGGCCACTACACAATTCCTCTCCTTAGTGAGGACTATGCAGAAAAGTTCCTCAGTCAACCCTGAATTGCAATTTGTGCAGTCTTAGTGACCAATCTCTCTCCCTATCATCTAGAACTATGCTTTGTGTAGTCACTTAGCCCTTCCTCCTATCCTGTGACTTGTCTTGGGCTCAGTTCATGGATGATAATGCATCATCTTAGACTAGGGAGTTTTTAGATTGATGTTGTCCCATCATGAGTGAATTGTAGGGACATGTACACTATTAAATCATTTTTAGATGATGAAGAAGGAGGGAAGCATGCCTAAAGAGTCACTTGTAGCTAAACAGACGTGTGGACCTACCAAGATCAAGAAAATGGATACAAGTTTGCAACCACTTTCCAAGATTGAAGATCATTGAAGACCCTGCATCACCAAGCTATGCAAAGGAGAAGAGAAAACATATCCAAGAAAACATCTTGCACTCAACAACAATAGTGACTTGACATTGCCACATCATCAAGCTAGTCCATGTCAATAGTGCCATGTCAAGTCGTGTCATGAGTTGTCATATGCCACATCACTATTGTGGACCATGTATATTGTAAATCAAATGTAATGTAAAGTGGAAGTCCAAAGGACACACATGAGTATGAAGAGTCATGTAAGTTGAAAAGTCATAG
The DNA here is from genome assembly GCA_000404065.3 of Pinus taeda. NCBI lineage: Eukaryota > Viridiplantae > Streptophyta > Pinopsida > Pinales > Pinaceae > Pinus > Pinus taeda. The sequence continues at coordinate 254,789 of APFE031591555.1, forward strand.
GAAGTCGAATAGCCATGAGGGTAGTCAAAGAGTCACAAGGGGAAAGAATCACCCCTTTGGTTATATATACCCCCTCATTGTATGAGCACATGACTTTTCACCTTGGCTCCTCCCACAAGGCATTAGAGAGACCAACTAGGATTTTGAGGAGCAAGGAGTGGCTCCAATATCCCACTACTAGGGCTAGTGATATACGATGTAAATATGTGCCTCATAACTTTTGCTTAATAACAGAAGCCTTTTAAGGCCAACATGTTCTTCATGCATGGGCTATGAATGTTTCTAAGACTATTATGTGGATGTTTGTATTTCATGTTTTCTTTCACATGTACTATGATAGTTGAACTATTTTCGTTATTTTAGTGCTTACCTTGTTGAGAATGTCCTGTAATGGTTGTTATCGTTGTCCCATCCTTATCGACTATTTCGCATGATACTAGACAGATATTTCCTTGCTTGTTGGTTATAACGATTGTCACATATGTTGTGGACTATTTTGATCGATGTTAGATGGATCTTCCCTTGTTTTTTGGTTGTAACAATAGTCAAATCCATTGTGGACTATTCCCCTAGATGTTGGATAGGTCCTTCTGGTTCATGTGTGTCTCTTCCTGGGTGGCATTATTACCTCTCACTTAGAGGCTCACTTTTCTCTCCCCCTTTGCAGTAGAAGAACCTTGACACATTTGCACTACACACTCACCAAGCACACTCACCTTGCTTTTCGAAGATACCATTGCATCACTCTCTTGTGCTTACATCTAGATCCAAGGCAAATCTTTAAGAATTTGGAAACCGGGCCTTTATACCAAATGGGACTCCTACACCAAATGGCGTGAGGTATGATTGGGAGTTCATATCAGGGATATCTCGTGAATTTTGGTAGGTCCAGAACTGTCAACATCTATGGCACTAAAAGGAGCCTTGCCATTATTTTATGGTTGATTTTCCCACCAACCCCACTAATCCATCTTCTAGTCAAGGAAGCAATGTTCACTCCGTCTCCCCTACTCATAATGCTGAAGTTGGTAACTCTTTACCACCCATGTTTAAACATGAAATTCCATATCATCATCTTCAGGTCGTCCAGCCCATCACCCGTTAGTTTGCAAAAGTTGTTGGATTGATTCCAAGAGTAATCAATCTTCCACATTATCAAAAGAATAACAAGACCACCCCCACAGAAGTAGTGATCTCATCTAGAGAAGAAGCAGTCCTCGCCACTCTTGAAAAATTAGCAGACATTGTGGAAAGGGAAGAAGAGCCTCCACTCTTTCATAGAGGAGAAGGAGGTAACCCCTTACTCTCGGGCTCAACTTTTGGAGGGATAGATGGAGAGGAAGAAGAAGAGCAAGAGCAAGAGGAACCACAAATTTGGAAAAGGAAGAGGAGGAAAATGAAGAGGAATACATGGAAGAGAAAAACCTAGACTGGCTGACTCAAGGCCAACTAGTACTTTTAGGTGTCCTGCATAAGATTCCAAGGCACACAGAGATGATATTGATAAAATATGACCCTGACAAGACAATGAAGGTTGAAGATCACTTGGAAAACTTTTACCTACATCTGCAAACACTTGAGGTATGTTACGATGATGTTGCATGAAAACTTTTCCCATGTACCTTGGATGGTAAAGTAGTTGTATGGTATCACAACCTTCCTCCAAACTCCATCCAGAATTAGAGGGGATTCAAAAATATATTTCTTGAAAAAATTGTTGAAGACAAGACCCCTGCCATGTTATTAAAGGGGATGGGTAGTCTTAAGATGGATCAGAAGGGAAAAGTTAAAGATTTCAATCAGAGGTTCAATCGCATCTTGAACAAATTTTTGGACGACACAAAACTTCATGACTCCACCACCATAGAATACTATACTTATGCCTTGTCGACAAATATTGTGCAATTTGTAAAGCAAACTACGAGACCGACATTAACATAAAACTATGAATAGGCTATTGTCGTTGAGAAGGACTTGTGTGTTATTAGAGTCATCATAGATGATGAATCAAAAAAAGACTCCAAGGACACAAGTAATAGGTCTCAGGCCTCTGTGAGAAAGGCTAAGGAAAAATAACCGAATGATATTGAAAGCCCGATCATCTCGTGAAGTCCCTAACCACTAAAATAGTTGAGGTCAAGCAAAGGACAAGCGAGACTATCATGAGTAGCAGGCCCCCTAAGTTCATGCTTAGGAGGAATTCAGCTTCAGACAGCAACAACAATTAGCCGGAATAATCTATGTAGAGTTCCAATGTGGTCCTGAATATTGAAAAAATTGCCACGGATTTTTATTTCATGTTTCATAATGAGCATCATTCGAAGAAGACATGCCCAAAATGGAATGAGCTCATGACCAGAATGGCTACGTAGTTTATTGACTCATTCATGGTTGAGGAGTAGGTTGAGCCCAATGAAGAGAAGGAAGAAGTTTTTGTAGCTGATGAAGCTCTAAGCACTGGGCATGCAATGAATATGTATCACTGTGTTCTCACAGCCCAAAAAAGTATTGACAATAAGCAGCCTTTGGGTGATGGTTCGACCCAAAAGCATAGCGACCAATACAAATTAAGAAGCCAAGGGCTAACCACTATGATTGAGGTGCCGAAACAAAAATTCAAAGAAAACATGTTAAGAAAACTCAATCCTCTGGCTAGCCCAATGCAGAACACTCAGAGCAAGTCTAGGAAAATTGTTTCAATGAAAAGTGTTTCCGACAACAGTGAGTATAGAACCATCCCTCCAGAAACCACAAACCAAGTTCCATCCTCAAACACCTTGGGCATTCTTCCTGCTATAGACTATAACATCGTAGATGATATGAAGGTTCATGCAAACATCTCTATTGAAGATCAAAGTTGTTCCTTTTTTACACCTTCCCTAAACTCCATTCACTCCATTCCCTTCCTTTTTTATCATAATATCTTAATAAGGTGTCAACTTGCAAGGTTAGTGGCAAAAGCAGGTACCTAATCATGTTTTATTCATAGTTTCATTGTTTCCTTATTATTTGATTTAATATTTTCATAAGCTACTGAAATGTATCAATTTTGCAGCCTACTTGAAGAATTTATAGGTTTTGAAACACCAATTGACGAACAAAATATATGAGTAGGTATTTGAAAAATGGCATAACGATATCCACCTATCTTCGTGATCTAGCAATATGATAAGGGTGTTGTATGAGCAAGTCAACATGAAAGTCCACCTAGTGGAAAAGGAGCCAAAGATAAGTAAGGTGAGTGAGAAGATCGATGCTAACAATGAATCTGATAGAAAATCATGAAGAATCACTATTTCATAATGTCTTGTGTTTATTTTATAATTTCTGTCAAGTAGGATAAGCTTAAAAATCTCTAAATGGTTTATTGAAGGAGGCTCTAAAACCTACCTCTAAGCACAACAATGACAGAATGGTTATTATTTTGAAATCACTCTTTGCATTTATAAAAGTGAGCTTGATTATCCCTCTATGCATTGCATATTAATGTGTGTTTAATCTCTAATTGATCGATGCTTACCTACAACTCACAGATTGGCCCCATGGGAGATGTAAGGTATAATTTTATTTTTAGTTAATATTTCAATTTTGTATCTTAAGTTTTGTAGCATTAAATTATCTCAGCTAATCTTTCAGTTTTGACTTTCAATGAATGCTTATGACAGTGAGAACAGAGTTTATAACAGATATTGTTGAAGATTTCTTTCATAGATTTAATCATTTCATTATGTGAAGGATGAAGGAAATAAGTCAAAAAGGAATCTATTATGCACATGTAAATTTGATCAATTAGAAGTATAATTTATTTCAAGGATTTATTAGTGTGATTTATATTTTCTAGTGTGATATTTTAATTCTGCATTTGAGATTTAGTTTCATTTCTGTTAGTGAGAAGTAGATCTATATTTGCTGGTGTGATATTTTATTTTTGCAATTTTAGATTAGCTTGAGGTGCCGAAACAAAAATTCAAAGAAAACTTGTTAAGAAAACTCAATCCTCTGGCTAGCTCAGTGCAGAATAGTCAGAGCAGGTCTGGGAAAATTGTTTCAATGAAAAGTGTTTCCGACAACAGTGAGTATAGAAACATCCCTCCAGAAAGCACAAACCAAGTTCCATCCTCATACACCTTGGGCATTCTTCCTGCTATAGACTATAACATCGTAGATGATATGAAGAAGGTTCGTGCAAACATCTCTATTGAAGATTAAAATTGTTCCTTTTTTACACCTTCCCTAAACTCCATTCACTCCATTCCCTTCCTTTTTTATCATAATAATCTTAATAAGGTGTCAACTTGCAAGGTTAGTTGCAAAAGCAGGTACCTAATCATATTTTATTCATAGTTTCATTGTTTCCTTATTATTTGATTTAATATTTGCATAAGCTACTGAAATGTATCAATTTTGTAGCCTACTTGAAGAATTTATAGGTTTTGAAACACCAATTGGCAAACAAAATATATGAGCAGGTATTTGAAAAATGGCATAACGATATCCACCTATCTTCGTGATCTAGCAATATGATAAGGGTGTTGTATGAGCAAGTCAATGTGGAAGTCAACCCAGCGGAAAAGGAGCCAAAGATAAGTCAGGTGAGTGAGAAGATCAATGCTAACAATGAATCTGATAGAAAATCATGACGAATCACTATTTCATAATGTCTTGTGTTATTTTTATAATTTTTGTCAAGTAGGATAAGCTTAAAAATCTCTAAACGGTTTATTGAAGGAGGTTCTAAAACCTACCTCTAAGCACAACAATGACAGACTGGTTATTATTTTGAAATCACTCTTTCCATTTATAAAAGTGAGCTTGATTATCCGTTTATGCATTGCATATTAATGTGTGTTTAATCTCTAATTGATCGATGCTTAACTACAACTTACAGATGGCCCCCCTGGGAGATGTAAGGTCTCATTTTATTTTTAGTTAATATTTCAGTTTTGTATCTTAAGTTTTGTAGCATTAGATTATCTCAGCCAATCTTTCAGTTTTGACTTTCAGTGAATGCTTATGACAGTGAGAACAGAGTTTATAACAGATATTGTTGAAGATTTCTTTCATAGATTTAATCATTTCATTATGTGAAGGATGAAGGAAATAAATCAAAAAGGAATCTATTATGCACATGTAAATTTGATCAATTAGAAATATCATTTATTTCAAGGCTTTATTAGTGTGATATTTTAATTCTGCATTTCATATTTAGTTTCATTTTTGTTAGTGAGAAGTAGATCTATATTTGCTGGTGTGATATTTTATTTTTGCAATTTTAGATTAGCTTTCTTTTCTGCAAGCATAAAGAGAATTTGGATTTGATTTTTCTATTTACTTCTGCACTTTAATTTAGTTTTATTTCTTTTAGTTTGATATTTCCCTTCTTGCAAGAGTGAAATATTTCTTACATTAAACATGTGCATGAAAACATCCTAATTCAATTCTAAAATTTACTCACATAATAAAGAATCCTAGCATAACTTGTGCACATACACTTCATTAGTTTGCAAGTGCTGATCGATAATTTATGCAATAATTTAAACTTAATTAAATTACCAAACATGTTGGTGTCGTTGATGGGGAAGTGTATATAGGATTTATTTTTAGGAGTCTTTTTATTTTAAAAATTGATAAAAACATATTTATGCATAGGGAAAGAGATTCTAGGGGTAGGTTTATATGTAGAGGTAGGAGTTCCACTCACCCCACCACTCACTTTGCTGAGGTACAAAGATTTGAAATCCAACCAAAAGATTCACCAACTTCTTCTATTGAAGTTGAAGTGGACAAACCTGCATCCCCAACATAAGGAGTAATATTTCTATCTCCAACTGGAGAACCAATTCTAGGACAATATTTGTAAGTCCTTAGTGAAGAAGAAGAAGAAAATAATTTTATTCCATTGATAGAAGACCCAGAAGAAGAGCTAGAAAATCCAATTGAAGAACCCTACATTAGATATGAAGAATCTACAATGGTAGGGGAAGGCGAAGGAGAAGTACATAATCTGAATGGTGAATTTAGGATTGGAGGTGGAAGAGGTAATAGAGTAGGAGGTGGACGAAGAGGTGATAGAGGAGAAACAAAAACTATTGGGTTTCCAATCTTAGATGAAGATACCATAGTTACAATGAAGAATATCTCACCTTCCATTCTCCCTAATTTTTATGGAGTAAGACATGAGGATCCTGAAACATTTCTTTTTGAGTTTGAAGTTTTGTGTAGATATTATTACTACTTTCTTGATTCTCAAAAATTGAAATTGTTTCCAGCCACTCTTAAAGACGGAGCACTTAAAAGGTTAATGGGATTAGGAACACATACCATAAGAACACGGGAAGAAATGAAAAATGTATTCTTAGAAAAATACAAATACTATTGTATGTTGCATAACCTTAAAGATGAAGTCTTTAAAATGATGCAAAAAGATGATGAAATTTTTTAAGATTTCGTTGAAATATTTTTATAATGTTAAAAGGGATCAAATGCATAATCTAAATGAAGAAACTCTAGAAGCTTTTTTGCTAAAAGTGATTAGGTATGAGTGGGTAGATCTTCTCAATTTAATGTGAAAAGGAGATGTTTCTCAATTATAATTTAGAGAAATTTGTGAATTGTGTGTACATGTTTCAAGAGGAAAATCTAGAACTGGGAAAAATCCAAGAGACCATGTTATGTCTAGTATTAATAAATCTATAGTTGGGACAATACATAGAGCAGAAATAGGTTATTTTCTTGACAAGTTTAAAACAAATATCTTAGGGAGTATTAGTGAACAAATAGATACTCTTAAGGTTCAAAGCAAGCAAAAAGCTGAAAATGTTGCATTATCAAATATTTGCCCTAAATGAAAAAAGAAATGTGCTCTAAGATAATTCCCTCTTGATAGTGTAGAAACATGTGCTATCTATGAAGAAAGTCATATCACAAAGGAATGCCCTTCAATCCCTAGACTTAAATAAGTCTTGAAAAATGAAGTTGAAGCAAGCCAAGTCGATTCAGCCTGTTTTATTGGTAAAATACCATGGCCACCACAACAGTCAAATAAGGTACAAGGTCTTAATCCTCAATACTAATCATTTTTATGACCTCAAAACAATTGGAATACTCCAATGCTTTGGAAAAACTGGAACCTCAAAATCCATTATGGACACAAGGTTTACAATATCCTCCTAGGAATCCTTAATATAATCAATTTCAACAACCATTTTTTCTATATCAACCTCCATACTATCCTCCTCAATAAAACGTTTTTCCACAATTTCACAACCTATTTACAATATAGAAGGTCATAATTTCCAAGCTTGCATGGTAAATCCATTAGATCTAAACAATGTCCAACTTAGATCTCATAGAGTTTTGGAAAAGAAGTCACCATCTCTTGTTATTCAAGAAACTGGAGAGGATGAACCGCTTGAAAAAAAAACATCTCTTAATCAAGAAGAAATTCCTTAGAAAGGTAGCATTCCTATACGTGATACCTCAATAAACTAAACTCCCATTGTAGAACAACCTTATGTTTATGTTCAAAATCCACCCATTCCTGAAAGGCTAAAAATTGACAAAGGAATAGAAAAACAAATTGTCTTGCCTGAATATGATATGCTAAACGAATTAAAGAATGTTTGCATCAAAATTCCTTTGTTACAAGCTATTGTAGGTCTATAACTAGGGTCTCTCACACCACCAATTATTCCACATTATTAAGTCAATCCGGGATCGTTTAGTTCTTTCAAAGAGTAACTCAATCCGAGGCTGTTTTGCCCAAGTAATGC
>APFE031591555.1:262580-293630 GCA_000404065.3 Pinus taeda
TCCTTCTGCATAGAAAACATCGATTAATGGTGATTGATCTTCGTTCGTCCATTTTCACACAATTTATCAAAATCCTTTTATTCTTTAGACTTTAAATGCAGAAAAGGTTAGGAAACTTATTAGAAAACCACTAGATTACTATTCAAAAAGCATACCTTTCAAACGCTCCACAGCTATAAGGGAAATACCAATATTTATAAAGACAATCAAGGCGTTAAGCATTAAAAAACCAGAAAAGAAAAAAAAAATTAAAAATTGAATTAGTTGTAAAAATCGCAGATATTATGATGGGAAAACCAACAATTCAAAAATATCTAGATCCAAGTAGTCCCATTGTAAAAAAACAAATTAATGGTGTCTAGATTCCAAGCACATTGATTTCTTTAGGAGCAGCTATCAATCTCATGAGTAAACAAACTATGGATCAATTAAAACTTTCTAATCTTCAATACACACCAACATTACTATAGTTACCAGATAGATTTATCATCAAACCAGATGGTGTATTAAAAGATGTATCTGTCTCCTTGGATTCTTGGGAATATCCTATTGATTTTATAATTTTAACTCCTAAGAATAATTTAGGAGGACATCCATTGATTCCAGGCAGACCATGGTTAGCTACAGTTGATGCTTTTATAAGTTGTATATTTGGTGATATGTTTATCTATGATGGAATCTCTTGTAATAAATTCACACTATATCCTCCTGCAAAAACAACAATAAAAGTAGAAATTCAAGTTTGGGTAGATGATGATAATGAAGATTTTTATATACAACCAATATTTTCTACTTCGCAAATAGATGAAGAAGATAAAATTTTAAATCTAATGAATAATATGATTCTTCCTCATATTGTGAACAAGACCAAAATTCTCAAGAACAATACAATGTTTAATATCGATCATCACATCAAATGGCTTTACATTCTATGGAAAATTTTGGCAATTCTTTAATATTTCCAGAGAAAACTTTGAACATTAATGATAATTTGGAAGTATCCCAAAAGAAATAATTGATAAAGATGTTACAAGAAAATTCCTTTGCTTATGCATGGGAATACATTGATATGAAAGGAATTGATCCTAACACTTGTATGAATCATATCTATATTGAAGAAAATTCCAAACCAGTTTGACAACCCCAAAGGAGGATGAAACCAAATTTAAGAGAAACTATTAAAGAGTTACAAAAACTGTTGAATGTGAATTTCATTTACCCAATATCAGATAGTCAGTGGGTCTCACCATTGGTGATTGTTCCAAAGAAAAATGAAAAATGGAGAGTATGCATCAATTATAGGGAATTGAATAAAGCTACCTTAAAATATCATTTTCCGCTTCCCTTTATAGATCAAGTCCTTGATACATTGGCAGGGAAAAATTATTTTTTATTCTTGGACGATTTTAGTGGATATAATCAAATCTAAGTAGCTCTGGAAGAACAAGACAAAAAAACTTTTACCTATCCATGGGGAACCTACGCTTATTGGGTACTTCCTTTTGGATTATGTAATGCACCTGCAACATTTCAAATGATAGTTCTAGGCATTTTTTATGATCTAATTCATGCTCATGTGGAAGTTTACATGGATGATTTTATTGTCTATGGTAATTCTTTTAAGGAAGCTCTTGAAAATTTAGAAAAAATTCTCATTAGATGTAATGAAACAAATCTCTCATTAAGCCATGAAAATGTTTTATGATGTTCACTGAAGAATTTTTTTAGGCCACCACATTTTAGAATATGGAATTAAAGTAGATTCATCTAAAGTAGAAGTTATTTCTAAATGATCAGTTCTTGTTTGTCAACTATATGTGAGAATTTTTCTTGGTTTTACTGGTTATTACATAAGCTTCATAAAAAACTTCATAAAGTTAGCCTCTCCATTTTTCAAATTAGTTACAAAAGGCTGTGAATACATTTGGAGTTTTGATTGTGAAAAATCTTTTGAAACGTTGAAAGAAAATATTTATGAAGCACCTATCTTAAGAGGACCAAATTGGAGTCTTCCTTTTCATATTTCAAATGATGCTTCAAATACAGCTTTGGGAGTTGTACTGGGACAAAAATATTTGACTGCCTATGCCATTTATTGCACAAGTAAAAATTTGGCTCCTGTAGAGTTAAATTATATTGTAACAGAAAATGAATTTTTAGTTGTTGTACATGCCATTAATAAATTTCGACACTATATCACTGGTTATGAAACTTTTGTTCACACAGATCACTCTACAATTAGATATTTAATGAGAAATCTATGAGATCCTTATGAGATTGAAATTGTCTTTGATAATGGAGCAGTCAGAATTAAAACCATTGATGAAGAAAAAATAATTTTCCTTGTAAATGGTCATAGATTACGAATATATCATAAACCATTAACAAAGGAAGAGTTCATAAGAAATCTGCAAGATAATCTTGATTTGAAGTTGGTCAAGGAAGATGCTTCTTCCTCTTCAACTTAGCCTTCTACTTTCCTTTTCAAGAAAAAAAATAATAATAATAATAATATATAATAAAATTATAAAATAATATATATATAAATATAATAATATATAGATATATTGTATAAACAAGAAAACCAACATTGTTGGCATGTTTATACATAAAATCTAAGTTGAAATCCAAGAATTCTTGGTAGCCTAGATTTGCTTTTAATTTCTCTATTCTTGTCCTATTTCTTTTATTCCTCTTTGTATAAATAAGATAGCTATAGAATTGTCAATAATTTGCAACTCTCATGAAATTTCGCAACTAACATGATAGATTACAGCCAAAGAAAATGAAGATCATGGCCAAAGCAACCAGAATGGAGATCATAGCTAAAGCAACCTGAGGAACCTACAAAAAGAGAAAATTAGTAAGGCAAAATGAAAGGTATGTAAATATTAGTTAAATAATAAAGGAAAAACATTGAGTTATGATATAAATAGATGATTAAAACCATTATCTCCACCATATTATGTAATGATTACATCTTTAATGACATAATATTGGTTTTTGCCATTCAATGCATAATTTTTTTATAATAATTATGAAATGTGAATGACATTAATAGATTGATATTGTTTAAATTCATTCACCTTTATCCTTATATGTCCCATTTCCTTCACATTATATCCCACTTCCTTTGTCTTTGTTTCATTCTTATTTATCGAAAACACCTCAACTGCTACCTAAATTTTGTTCTCATCCTTACTACACTCCATAATCCTATCAAAAAGGGAAATTAGGGACTGAAGCTTCCCCACCATGGGAGTTGTGCGTTCTAATCCAAATGGAGTCAAGTTTCTTTAAGCTTATCCACATGTGAAACAATAATTGCAGTAGGCAAGGTGGTTACAGTTCTTTGAAAATATTGATGGGAACGATAAGGAGGTTACAAAATCATTTGCTCGAGCCTATGATGGGATAGAAGCAGAAATTGGAGATAACAAGTTGGTCTTGACAAAGTCGTTCATGGCAGAAGCTATAGGATTTCCAAGAAATGGGGAAAGTTGGTTTAAAAACTGGAAGATCAAGGAGAAAGATTGAGAAATATTCCTAAAAACCCTAGGTATGGACATCTCCATTTTTAAGAAGGGAATTCCAGTAACAATTTTAAAAAGTACATGGAGAAATTTGTTGTTAATCATTCAGAAGTTCATAGCTTGTGAGGGTAGGTTTGGGAATATTTTATTTTACCATGCTCGGTTGATGATGCATTTTATTGATGGCAACGAAATCAATTTTCCATATTTCCTACTTTGTAGTTTAAGAAAAATGGTCGCTAATATCCAAGAAAAATACAACCTATTGATAGTATTCTATATCATCATGGGTTAGTAAAAATCTTAATTGAAGACCATTTGAAGAGTAAAGGGGATAATTGGGAGGATTTCCTAGTTCAAAGTCATTTTAAGGAAGTTGAGCAGTATGACTCTCATTTTGAGATAAGAAGAAATCATTGAAAACTTCCCTCAAACCCTAAGATTCAAAATGAAGTACATGCACAAGAAATTCCACAAGATGACCACAAACAGAACGATTATGAGGATGAAACCCTTATTGCAAATGTTTTAGAGAGTCTTAGAAAGTAGAAATATGTCAATACACATGAAATTCCATCAAAAGGAGGAACAAAAAAACAAAAGTAGCAAGAAAAAGTGAGCTCTCACTGTTGAAAAACCATGAAGAAGAAGTGCATGTCTTAAGAAATCAGCCATTAAACTGTCTCCATGTTTTATTGATTTAGAAGAAGAAGAAACAGAGAAAATACCATCATCAATTGCAAGTCCAACAAGAAAGACCCCAGAAATTGACCCTGTTCAACAAGAAATCTATGACTATATAGAATCTCCTGGACAGAAAGAACAAGGAAAAACTGTTGATTTATCCTCAAATCAAGAAGAAATTTTGAGTGAAGGAATTCCTTTCATTCCTCTATAAGAATCAGGAATTGCAAATGTTCTTAAACAGGAAATTTATGAATTAGAAGTGTTAAACAAGTTTCTGAAGTAGGAACATGAAGTAATGAAGGTACAAAATGACATTCAAAGGACTCAAAATGATAATATTATCTTACCTCTTTGCCACTGGTACAAGAAAAACAATAATTTAAAGGCTAAATATAAACTTCTTAAAAGTAAAACAAGGGGTTTGTAATGCAGGATTTTAATGAAGAAACCAAGGATGACAACTAGAAGCAAAATCAGAAAAATAGAGAATACTAACTTAGATGTTCTTGCTCGAGCTTTGAAGATGGCTCAGTGACAAAGTGGGTCACAAATTTTGAAATTTTGTGCATGAGGACATGCAATATCTTCTGTGTGGGTGAATGTTGAAGACCAAAATTGTTCCTTTTTTACACCTTCCCTAAACTCCATTCACTCCATTCCCTTCCTTTTTCATCATAATAATCTTAATTAGGTGTCACCTTGCAAGGTTATTGGAAAAAGTAGGTACCTAATCATATTTTATCCATAGTTTCATTGTTTCCTTATTATTTGATTTAATATTTGCATAAACCATGAATTGCATCAATCTGCAGCTAATGATCGATTATGCAGCTTACTTGAAGAATCTGTAGGTTCTGAAACACCAGATGAGGAACAAAATGTATCGACAAGTAGCTGACAACCGACATTCCTATATCCACCTATCTTCATGATCCACTCATGATTGATGCAAAACTACTCTTCCCATTGTTCTTATTAACATTCGAAATCTTCAACTTCAATATACACAATTGCTTGGTTGATTCTGGTGCATTGGTGAAGGGCATGCCACTATCCGTGGCCAAGAAGATAAATGCTAAATGGGACAAGACAAATGCATAAATTATTTAGCTGGACAAAACTCATGTCTAGGCAATTGGTGAAATCATGGATGCCATCATCAGGTTATCATTTGATGAATGAGTCCACCAATGTATCAACATAGTGATTGTGGACATTCTGGAAGCATATGGAGTGTTACTGAGTAGAGATTGGTCAAGCCAACTTCAAGGATACTTTTCCACAGGTTAGTCACTCTTATGGCTTCCATACAAGGGTAGGAACAATCATATCTAGGTAAAGTCAGAGAGATACACGAGACACACGGTGACTCCCTTGAATGGACATAACAAGCCAATGGCTTTCACAAAACTACTATTTGGTAATTATTTTTTGGAAACATAGTTGGGGTGTTATCTTGCAGAGCCATCCTCAGTTCCATTATACACAATTGGATCTCCTTTCATGTCCAACTAGTGATAATGAACTTTGTGCGATTAGTAGTACTAGTACTAGTGCAATGAGAAATCCTTGTACATATGATGTGGACTATGTACTTTGATGGATCCAAGGCACAAGAGGGCTCTAGAGCTAGTTGTATTTTAATAAAAAAGTTGTAGAGAAAACATTTGATCTCTATCCGCTTGGAATTTGAATGCACAAATAACACTGCAAAGTATGAAGCACTCATTTTGGGCTTAAAGAAGGCCATTGACCTCAACGTTTTCATTCTAAAAGTGGTAGGTGACTCTAAAATCGTGGTGCGTCAGGTATTTAAAACTATACATTATGTGTCACCTTATCTTAAAATTTATCAACAAGAGGTGTCCTTGGCAAACACTGCTACTAGAATGTCACCTTTAAGGGATGACTTTTCTATTGAAATTTTGCATAAAACTTCCATCCCAGATAATATCATTAACTTACGTGTTTTTTATAGCGACCAACAAATATTGTTTTTTATGGCAAACGCTAACATTTTCAAAGATTTAGTGATCAAACAAGACGAGCACAAAAATGCATTGCATGATGTAGCCAATGCAAGTAAAGGGAACCTCATCCCCAAGGGTGTGGTATCATTGGAGTTGTATGATCTACAAAACCACTTCCAAGGACCCGTTAATGCCAAGACCCACAGTTCCACTTTTTCACATGATAAAATCAACCTAGGAACTAAGAAAGATTTGAAATATGTCAATCTCGATACTTGTTGCACACCACAGGAGTGGCAAGTGTTCACCTGCTTATTCAAAAAGTACCATAATGTATTCACATGAGTATATGACGAACTCAAGACATATGACATGCAAATTCTCCAACATGTAATACCAATTAAGGAAGGGGCCAAGCCATTTCAGTAGAAACTGAGGAAAATTCACTGAACACTTGAGCCCCTCATAAAAAAGGAGTTGAGAAAATTTTTGGATGCTTAAATCATATACAAGATGCGACATTTGATGTGGGTATCAAACTTGGTTCCTGTGAGAAAGAAGTCTGGGGATATCTTCCTATGCATAGATTTCCAGAATCCCAACCACTCCTCGGACAAGGATAACTACCCCATGCCATCCATGGAGAAAATATTATAAACAGTATCACGGGATGAAATGTATTCTTTGCTTGATGGATTCTCAGGATACAACTAGGTTCTAGTAGCAGAGCCTGACATATTAAAAACTACTTTCAAGAAGAAGTGGGGCACGTTCGCATTTCAACGAATGTCGTTTAGGCTAGTCAATGTTGGCGAAACATTCCAATGTGCAATGGACATCACCTTTCACAGGCTTATTGGACAGATCATAGTTGTCTATCTTGATGATGTGACAATATTCTCCAAACAGAGGTCAGCCCACCTGCGACATCTGAAGAATATTCTTCGGCAATATCATAAATATGGGATATCCTTGAATCCAAAGAAGAGTATGTTTGCAGTGTCTAAATGTAACCTCTTAGGACACATTATTGCTAAAAGTGGGATCAAGTTAGACCCATACAGGATTAAGACCATCACATAGATTCCCCACCTAGTGAATAAGAAATCCTTGCAGTCTTTCTTGGGGAAGATAAAATTCCTTTGTAAGTTCATATCTGACTATGCCCATATTGTTAGGCCAATAGGGGAGATGATCAAGAAGGATGCATTTTATAAATGGGATAAGAGGGAAAAGGATGTGTTTTCCTATATTAAACAAACTATAGTAGAAGCACCTATGTTGTATAGCCAAGACTTTGGTAAAGACTTCTTGCTCTATACTTTTTCTTCTGACACCTCTCTTTTTGTTGTGCTTACTAAGAAGGATGAGTTGAACAATGAACAACCTATCTCCTTCATGAGTACAAGTCCACAAGGACCATAGCTCAATTACCCTACCGTGAATAAACATGCTTATGTTGTGTATAAGGTGGTAAAGAACTTCATACCCTATATGTTGAAGAATCGTTGTGTTATCTTTGTTCCACACCCAACAGTCTGATCACTACTCATTCAACAAGAGCTAGGTGAAAGGAGGGCGAAATGGATGGTCGAGTTACAGAAATATGATCTAGACATCAAGCCATATCACACAATCAAGGTTCATGGCCTTTTCTAATTAGCAGTAGAGGCAGTAAATGGAAAATAGGAAGAAGAAAATCTCATGGGATGGGAGTAAGAGATTGAAATGTACAACATTTAGTGAGCCTCCCCCACTATGGACATAAACTCTTGCTACATGGATATGCGCCAATACCTTGAGAATGCCACACTTCCCTCTCATTTCTCCATGCGACAAAAGATGGCACCCTAACTTAAAGCATTTCCATATCATTTGGTGCATGCGATGTTGTACAGGAAGCACCACAGTGGATTATTTCTCAGGTATTTGGAGGCACATGATTCAAAAAAGGTATTACGTTGATCTCCATGATAGACCAATCGAGGGACACTTTGCAAGCAACACTATAGCACATAAGGTCATGTGGGCCAGCTTTTACTGGCTTACATCATTCAAGTATTCTCATGCCTATGCCCACAAGTGTCTAATCTGTCAAAGGTTTGCGAACGGAAATCACAGGTCAGAAGCCCCGCTATAACCCATTGCAGTGGAAGAACCTTTTCAAAGTGAGGCTTGGATATCATTGGAAAAAAATTTCCACACTCATCAAAGCAACACTGGTATATCCTAACTGCTACATATTATTTCACGTTATGGGTAGAGGAAGTTTCACTAAAACAGGTGAACGATCAAGAAGTCATCAACTTTCTGTAGTAGAACATCATCTCCAGGTTTGGCATTCCTACATCACTTATTTCTTACAATGCAACATACTTTTCATCCTTAAGACTTTATGATTTTGCATTGTCAAATGGCATTATATTGAAACATTCAATTAATTATTATCCACAGAGGAATGATTTTGTTGAATCCACGAAGAAGAACCTCATATGTATCATCAAAAAGACCATATTCTTTGAATAGTGAAACTAGCACTCTTCTTTAGTGAATTCCTTATTTCCTGACCGAGTCATCCCTAAGCCTTCTCTGAACACCTCCCCTACTTCCTGGTGTACAGAAAAGAATTCATCCTCCCACTGAACATCTACTTGCCTACTCTCCAGTCGTCCCAAGAATCCCAAGGCAAGCCATGTCTTTTAGTTCAGCGTAGGATGGACACTCTGCACAAGCTACAGGAAGAAAGGTTGAAAGAAAAATAATTTTTTTCACTTCACTAGAGTCATATCAAGAGGTGGTTTGATAGAAAGTTTGTAGGGAAACATAGCTTTAGTGTGGGTGACTTAGTCTTGAAGTGGGATAAATCCCATAAGGACAAAGGAAAACACACTAAGTTTCAGTCCTTGTGGATTGGTCCATACACAGTACACGAAAATCTTGTCTAACACACATATCATCTTCAATCACTTGACAGGAAGATTGACTCTCTCCCTATTAATGGCCAAGACTTAAACCAATATTTTCAATGAATATCTAGGGTTGCGCCTCACACTATGTACATAGTCTTTTATTGTTTTATGTTTATTTATTTGCTTTAGCTTTGTGTTGTTTTGTTATGTGAATAAGGGTTTTTTCCTTACTGTGTTGCGGCTTCTAAGCGTGTGTGTGGCTAAAGTCCAAAGAGTCTTGTGACACTACAGAATTTGGTTAACCTTTCTTCTATATTCCTTGTGTTGGTTACATATTTTGGCCCATGAAGTTCCGATGCAAAATACGATCCATCTGCCAGGAGATTTTTGGTCCAAACATGAACCCATGTCTTGTCCAGAAACCACATGCCTATACCCGGTTTTTCTGTTGTGGTTCGCAATCTTATCCAACTAGTAGAAATGGAGAAGGGGAAAACACAAGCAAACCTAAATTAGAGGTCTTTATATGCTTCTCTTAAGGAACAACCTCTCCTGCTCTCAATAAGTTGGGATCCCTCTTCTGCCCCAAAATAAAGAAGTGTTAATGCACAATTCTCTTTAAATAAATAAATAAAGACCAAAGAACAGAAAGGATTTTTGTGCAAAGACGCGAAGCAAGCAACTATGTCGGGGTAATGTCCAGGCTTGTTGGCAGCAGATAAATGTTTGTGTTCCTATGTGAATCCGTCAGGGTGTTTTCCAGGCCTACTAGAAGCAGAGCAACACTAGATATGAAAAACTATACTTTGAAAATCTCAAGATCACGAGCCAAACAACACTTCCCAATTCGAAACATTGTGATTATGTTGAATCTTATGTTGTGTTTAACTGAGAAGGTATAGAGGACACCATGTCTACCCATGGGTTAAGTGGAAAGGCCAAGATGATCTGCACGATGAATCAATACTCCCTGAGGAACCAAGGCCCTACACAGAAGAAAATGACCAATACAGACAAGTTGAAATTCAACTAGTGTGTCACCAAGTGTTATAGTTACTGCAACACCCTCCAAAATTTTGGTTTGCACTCAAATTTCATAGCCTTCCATAGACTTTTCCTTGATTATTGCAAACACTCAAGTTCATTCCATGAGCTTTCTCAAAGTTCTTTTCCCCCTTTTTCTTGTTGGATTAACTTTTGTATTTTTGACTTGTTTTACTGATATATAATGTTGTGATCCTTTTTTGGTGGTTTTAAAGGTTGATATTTGGGAAATGAGTTGTCCTAGCCATGTAAAAAAAATTCACACTCATACGCAAAGTCTTGAGCACTGTCACACAAGTGTTGTCACGGCAACTTAGCTCCACCGGGCCCCAGGATTCATTGGAAAAAATTTCCCGCACTCATCAAAGCAACACTAATATATCCTAACTGCTACATACTATTTCACATTATGTATAGAGGAAGTTTCACTAAAACAGGTGAACGATGAGGAAGTCATCAACTTTCTGTAGTAGAACATCATCTCCAGGTTTGGCATTCCTACATCACTTATTTCTTACAATGCAACATACTTTTCATCCTTAAGACTTTATGATTTTGCATTGGCAAATGGCGTTATATTGAAACATTCAACTAATTATTATCCACAGAGGAATGGTCTTGCTGAATCCACGAACAAGAACCTCATATGTATCATCAAAAAGACCATATTCTTTGAATAGTGAAACTAGCACTCTGCTTTAGTGAATGCCTTATTTCCTGACCGAGTCATCCCTAAGCCTTCTCTGAACACCTCCCCTTACTTCTTGGTCTACAGAAAAGAATTCATCCTCCCATTGAACATCTACTTTCCAACTCTCCAGTCATATCCCAAGGCAAGCCATGTCTTTTAGTTCAGCGTAGGATGGACACTTTGCACAAGCTACGGGAAGAAAGGTTGAAAGCAAAATATTTTTTTTCACTTCACTAGAGTCGTATCAAGAGGTGGTTTGGTAGAAAGTTTGTAGGGAAACATAGCTTTAGTGTGGGTGACTTAGTCTTGAAGTGGGATAAATCCCACAATGACAAAGGAAAACACACTAAGTTTCAGTCCTTGTGGATTGGTCCATACATAGTACACGAGAAGCTTGTCTAACACACATATCATCTTCAATCACTTGATGGGAAGATTGACTCTCTCCCTGTTAATGGCCAAGACTTAAAACAATATTTTCAATGGAGATCTAGGGTTGTGCCTCACACTATGTACATAGTCTTTTTTTGTTTTATGTTTATTTATTTGCTTTAGCTTTGTGTGGTTTTGTTATGTGAATAAGGGTTGTGTCTGACTGTGTTGTGGCTTCTAAGCGTGTGTGTGGCTAAAGTACAAAGATTCTTGTGACACTGCAGCATTTGGTTAGCCTTTTGTCTACCTTCCTTGTGTTGGTTACATATTTTGGCCGATGAAGTTCTGATGCAAAATACGATCCATCTGCTAGGATATTTTTGGTTCAAACATGAACCCATGTCTTGTCCAAAAGATGCATGCCTATACTTGGTTTTTCAGTTGTGATTCGCAATCTTATCCAAATAGTAGAAATGGACAAGCGGAAAAACGAGAAAACCTAAATCAGAGGTATTTATATACTTATCTTAAGGAACAACCTCTTATGCTCTCAATAGGTTGGGATCCCTCTTCCACCCCAAAATAAATAAGTTTCAATGCACAGTTCTCTTTAAATAAATAAATAAATAAAGACCAGAGAAGAGAAAGACTTTTTGTGTAGAGAGGCGAAGCAAGCAACTCTATCAGGGTAATGTCCAGGCTCGTTGGAAGCAGATAAATGTTTGTGTTCCTATGTGAATCCGTCAGGGTGTTTTCCAAGGTTGCTAGAAGTGGAGCAACACCAAATATGAAAAACTATACTTTGAAAATCTCAAGATCGTGAGCCAAACTACCCTTCCCAATTTGAAACATTATGATTATGTTGAATCTTATGTTGTATTTAACTAATAAGGTATAGAGAAGACCATGTCTACCAATGGGGTAAATGGAAAGGCCAATATGATCTGCATAATGAATCAATACTCCCTGAGGAACCAAGGCCCTACACAGAAGAAACTAACCAACACAGACAAGTTGGAATTCAACCAATGTGTCGCCAAGTGTTATAGTTGTTGCACACCCTCCAAAATTTTGGCTTGCACTCAAATTTCGGAGCCTTCCATAGACTTTTCCTTGATTATTGCAAACACTCAAGTTCATTCCATGAGCTTTCTCAAAGTTCTTTTCCCCCTTTTTCTTATTGGATTAACTTTCGTATTTTTGACATATTTTACTGATATATAATGTTGTGATTCTTTTTTGGTGGTTTTAAAGGTTGTTATTTGTAAATGAGTTGTCCTAGCCATGTAAAAAAATTTCACACTCATACACAAAGTCTTGAGCACTGTTGCACAAGTGTCATCACGACAACTTAGCTCCACCGAGCCCCGAGTATCATTGGAAAAAATTTCCCGCACTCATGAAAGCAACATTGATATATCCTAACTACTACAGACTATTTCACGTGATGGACAGAGGAAGTTTCGCTAAAACAGGTGAAAAATTAGGAAGTCATCAGCTTTCTACAGTAGAACATCATCTCCAGGTTTGGCATTCCTACATCACTTAGTTTTTATAATGCAACATATTTTTCATCGTTAATACTTTATGATTTTATATTGGAAAATGGTTTTATATTGAAACATTGAACAAATTATTATCCGTAGAGAAATGGTCTTGTTGAATCCATGCATAAGAACCTCATCTGTATCATCAAAAAGACCATATTCTTTGAATAGTGAAACTGGAACTCTGCTTTAGTGAATGCCTTATGGCCTGACTGAGTCATCCCTAGGTCTTCTCTGAACACCTCCCCTTACTTCCTAATGTATAGAAAAGAATTCATCCTCCTTCCGAACATCTACTTTCTTGCTCTCCAGTCATCTCCAAGAATCCCAGGGCAAGCCATGTCTTTAGTTCAACGTAGGATGGACACTTTGCACAAGCTACAGGAAGAAAGGTTGAAAGAAAAATAATTTTTTTCACTTCACTAGAGTCGTATCAAGAGGTGGTTTGACAGAAAGTTTGTATGGGAAAATAGCTTTAGTGTTGGTGACTTAGTCTTTAAGTGGGATAAATCCCACAAGGACAAAGGAAAGCACACTAAGTTTTAGTCCTTGTGGATTGGTCCATACATAGTACACAAGAAGCTTGTCTAACACACATATCATCTTCAATCACTTGACGGGAAGATTGACTCTCTCCCTGTTAATGGCCAAGACTTAAAACAATATTTTCAATGAAGATCTATGGTTGCGCCTCACATTATGTACATAGTCTTTTGTTGTTTTATGTTTATTTATTTGCTTTAGCTTTGTGTTGTTTTGTTATGTGAATAAGGGTTGTGCCTGACTGTGTTGCGGCTTCTAAGCGTGTGTGTGGCTAAATTCCACAGAGTCTTGTGACACTGCAGCATTTGGTTAGCCTTTTTTCTGTCTTCCTTTGTTGGCTACATCTTTTGGCCGATGAAGTTCCGATGCAAAATACGATCCATCTGCTAGGATATTTTTGATCCAAACATGAACCCATGTCTTTTCTGGAAATCACATGCCTCTACTCGGTTTTTTGTTGTGATTCGCAATCTTATCCAACTAGTAGAAATGGAAGGGGAAAAAATGAGCAAACCTAAATCAGAGGTCTTTAGATACTTCTCTTAAGGAACAACCTCTCCTGCTCTCAATAAGTTGGGATCCCTCTTCCACCCCAAAATAAATAAGTGTCAATGCACAGTTCTCATTAAATAAATAAATAAATACCAAAGAAGAGAAAGGATTTTTGTGCAGAGACGTGAAGCAAGCAACTCTGTCGGGGTAATGTCAAGGCTCGTTGGCAGCAGATAAATGTTTTTGTTCCTATGTGAATCCTTCAGGGTGTTTTCCAAGCCTGCTCGAAGCGGAGCAACGCCAAATATGAAAAACTATACTTTGAAAATCTCAAGATCGTGAGCCAAACTACCCTTCCCAATTTTAAACATTGTGATTATGTTGAATCTTATGTTGTGTTTAACTGAGAAGATATAGAGGAGACCATGTCTACCCATGGGGTAAGTGGAAAGGCCAAGATGATCTGCACAATGAATCAATACTCCCTGAGGAACCAAGGCCCTACACAAAAGAAACTAACCAAGACAGACAAGTTGGAATTCAACCAGTGTGTCACCAAGTGTTATAGCTGCTACAACACCCTCTAAAATTTTGGCTTGCACTCAAATTTCAGAGCCTTCCATAGACTTTTCCTTGATTATTGCAAACACTCAAGTTCATTCCATGAGCTTTCTCAAAGTTCTTTTCCCCCTTTTGCTTGTTGGATTAAGTTTTGTATTTTTGACATGCTTTACTGAAATGTAATGTTGTGATCCTTTTTTGGTGGTTTTAAAGGCTGTTCTTTGTGAAATGAGTTGTCTTATCCATGTAAAAAAATTTCACACTCATACACAAAGTCTTGAGCACTGTCGCACAAGTGTCGTCATGACAACTTAGCTCCACCGGGCCCCGGGTATCATTGGAAAAAAATTCTCGCACTCATCAAAGCAACATTGATATATCCTAACTACTACAAACTATTTCACGTGATGGACAGAGGAAGTTTTGCTAAAACAGGTGAAAAATTAGGAAGTCATCAGCTTTCTGCAATAGAACATCATCTCCAGGTTTGGCATTGCTACCTCACTTATTTTTTATAATGCAACATATTTCTCATCGTTAATACTTTATGATTTTGCATTGGAAAATGGTATTATATTGAAACATTGAACAAATTATTATCCACAGAGGAATGGTCTTGTTGAATCCATGAATAAGAACCTCATCTATATCATCAAAAAGACCATATTCTTTGAATAGTGAAGCTGGCACTCTACTTTAGTGAATGCCTTATGGCCTAACTGAGTCATCCCTAGGCCTTCTCTGAACACCTCCCCTTACTTCCTGATGTATAGAAAATAATTCATCCTCCTTCCTAACATCTACTTTCCTGCTCTCTAATCGTCCCAAGAATCCCAAGGCAAGCCATGTCTTTAGTTCAGCGTAGGATGGACACTTTGCACAAGCTACAGGAAGAAAGGTTGAAAGAAAAATAATTTTTTTCACTTTAGTAAAGTCGTATCAAGAGGTGGTTTGATAGAAAGTTTGTAGGGAAAAATAGATTTAGTGTGGGTGACTTAGTCTTGAAGTGGGATAAATCCCACAAGGACAAAGGAAAACACACTAAGTTTCAGTCCTTGTGGATTGGTCCATACACAGTACATGAGAAGTTTGGTTAACACAAATATTATCTTCAATCACTTAACAGGAAGATTGATTCTCTCCCTGTTAATGTTCAAGACATAAAACAATATTTTCAATGAAGATATAGGGTTGCGTCTCACACTATGTACATAGTATTTTTTTTGTTTTCTATTTATTTATTTGCTTTATCTTTGTGTTGTTTTTTTATGTGAATAAGTGTTGTGCCTGACTGTGTTGCGGCTTCTATTGTGTGTGTGGCTGAAGTCCAAAGAGTCTTGTGACACTGCAGCATTTGGTTAGCCTTTTGTTTGTCTTCCTTGTGTTGGTTACATCTTTTGGCTCATGAAGTTCTAATGCAAAATACGATCCATATGAAAAAATGAACCCATGTCTAGTCCGGAAACCTCATGCCTATACTCGATTTTTCTGTTGCGGTTCTCAATCTTATCCAACAAGTAGAAATGGAGAAGGGGAAAATTCTAAATGAGAAAATCTAAATCAGAGGTCGTTATATACTTCTCTGAAGTAACAACCTCTCCTTCTCTCAATAAGTCAGGATCCCTCCTCCGCCCCAAAATAAATAAGTGTCAATGCACAGTTCTGTTTAAATAAATAAATAAAGTCCAAAGAAGAGAAAGGATTTTTATGTAGAGATGTAAAGCAAGCAACTCTGTCAGGATATTGCCTAGGCTCATTGGCAGCAAAGCATTGTTTTTGTTCATGTGTGACTCCGTCCGGGTACTGTCCAAGCCTGCTGGAAGTGGAGCAACACTAGAGATGAAAAACTATGCTTTGAAAATCTCAAGATCTCAAGCCAAACTACCCTTCCCAATTTGAAAAATTATCATTATGTTGAATCTTGTGTTGTGTTTAACTGAGAAGGTATAGAGGAGACCATGTCTACCCATGGGGTAAGTGGAAAGGCCAAGGTGATTTTCACAATGAATCAATACTCCCTGAGGAACCAAGGCCCTACACAAAAGAATGTAACCAATACAGATAAGTTGGAATTCAACCAGTGTGTCACCAAGTGTTATAGCTGCTGGAAAACCCTCCAAAATTTTCGCTTGCACTCAAATTTCGAAGCATTCCTTACTCTTTTCCTTGATTATTGCAAACACTCAAGTTCATTCCATGAGATTTCTCAAATTTCTTTTCCCCCTTTTGGTTGTTGGATTAACTTTCATATTTTTGGCATGTTTTACTAATATATAATGTTGTGATCCTTTTCGGTGGTTTTAAAGGCTGGTTTTTGTGAAATGAGTTGTCCTAGCCATGTAAAAATTTGTCACACATACACAAAGTCTTGAGCATTGTCACACAAGATTCATCATGACAACTTAGCTCCATCACGCCCCAATTGAGATGTGCAATGCATAGTATCAACCCTTATTTATGTGACCTTACTTCCTGTAACTTCGTAGTGCACAGAAACTTTCCTCCAAGGTTGTCGTTCTGCACAATTCCTAAACCCAACAGCCTTCCTTGACCCCCATAATTGCATAATTATGCCTCCTAATCTACCTTGAACTGTGCACTTCACACTTTCAATCCTCAATATTTTCCCTTGCCTACTTGATCCCCACAATGCATAGAGAGCCTAGCCTCCCTTGGCCTTTAGAACTATGCAGATGTTTCCTCCAGTGTCCTTCCCTTAGCCAGAGCTCACTATCCCTAGAAACTACACAGGTTTTCCCTTCATGCTTCTCTGCTACTCAGACCTCCTTGGCCTCCAAAACTGTGCAGTTTTTCCTCCTAGGGACTCATCCGGCATCAGCCACTGCTTGTTTTAATTGTGCAATTTTCACCCTTAGTGGCCACTATGCAATTTCTCTCCTCAGTTAGGACTCTGCAGAAAATTCCTCATTCAAGCTTGAGTTGTGTTCTGCACAGTCTCAATGAACAACCTCTCTCCCTATCAAATAGAACTACACAATGCACATTCATTGAGCCCTTCCTCCCATCCTATGATTTTTCCCGGGCTCAATTCATGGATAATAATGTGTCATCTTAGACTAGGGATTTTTCAGATTGATGTTGTCCTGTCATGAGTGAATTACAAGGATAGGTACACTATCAAGTCATGGTGAAATGATGAAGAGGAGAATAAGGAGGGAAGCATGCCTAAAGACTCACTTGTAATTGAACAGACATGTGGACCTACCAAGAGCAAGCAAAGGAATACAAGTTTGCAACCACCTTCTAAGACCAAAGATCATTGAAAACCCCGCATCACTAAGCTATGTGGAGGAGAAGAGAAAGCATATCCAAGAACACATCTAATGCTTAGCAGCAACAGTGACTTGACATTGCCACATCATCAAGAAAGTCCATGTCATCAATGTCATGTCAAGTCATGTCATGAGTTGTCATATGCCACATCACTATTGTGGACCATGTATATTGTAAATCAAATGTAATGTAAAGTGGAAATCCAAAGGACACACATGAGTATGAAGAGTCATGTAATTTGAAAAGTCATAGGAAGTCGAATAGTCATGAGGGTAGTCAAAGATTCACAAGGAGAAAGCATCACCCCTTTGGTTATATATACCCCCTCATTGTATGGGCACAAGAATTTTCACCTTGGATCCTCCCGCAAGGCATTAGAGATACCAGCTAGTTCTTTGAGGAGCAAGGAGTGGCTCCAATGTCCCATTATTGGGGCTAGTGATGTACAATGTAAATATGTGCCTTGGAACTTTTTCTTAATAACAGAAGCCTTTTGAGGCCAACGTGTTTTTCATGCATGGACTATGAATGTTTGTAAGACTATTTTGTGGACGTTTGTATTTCTTGTTTGCTTTCACATGTACTAAGATAGTTGAACTATTTCATTTCTTTTAATGCTTATCTTGTTGAGAATTTGTTGTAATGGTTATTAACGTTTTCCCATCCTTGTGGACTATTCTGAAGGATACTAGACATATATTTCCTTGCTTATTGGTTATAACGACCATCACATCCACTATGGACTATTATGTTGGATGTCAGATGGATCTTCCCTTGTTTGTTGGTTGTAACGACTATCACATCCACTGTGGACTATTATGTTGGATGTTAGATAGGTCCTTCTGGTTCATTTGTGTCTCTTCCTGGGTGGTACTATTACCTCTCACTTATAAGCTCACTTTTCTCTCCCTCTTTGCAGTAAAAGAACCTCGACACAGTTGCGCTACACACTCACTAAGCACACACACCTTGCTTTTTGAAGATACTAGTGCATCACTCTCTTGTGCTAACAGCTAGAGCCAAGCCAGATCTTTAAGGATTTGGAAACCGAGCATTTATACCAGATGGGACTCCCACATTGAACAGTGTGAGATATGATTCGGACTTCATACCGGGGAGATCCCATAAATGTTGGTGGGTCGAGCACCATCAACACCATAATATAATATTTATTTTCAAATGAAATTTTTGATTTGCGGTTCTATAGTATTTACATATAATCTCATACGATTAATCTTATTTCTTTTGCAGGTTCTCTGGGGATATTTATTTTCTGGAGAAGGTTAGGGTATTCAGAGGAATAAAGTTCATCTCTTTTCATGGGTTCCAAATATACTAAACCTTTGTTTGGTTCTTTCCGTGACCAAATTCTCACACCTTCATTAAACATTGTTGGCTCATCCAAGTATTAATCAATTTCTAAGGTCATGAAAAACCTCCTACTCATCTCTCTTTTTGGTTATGTAAAATTCAAATTAAATTTTGTTTTCAATACAATTTCTTACAAGGCTATAGACTATGTTTTAAAAATTATTTATTAAGTCAAAACCTAGGGTTTGAGGGTCGTTGTTATTAGTCATGTTATGCGTCTGCTCTCCACGCTCGTCCTTGTACTGTTTAGGGTTTTTCTGTACATATAAATTTGAATAATAGTTGAAGTTAGTCCATTTCACATTTTCTTTTTAATCATACCCTAACTATAGAGTTTCTTCTCTATTGTAGTGAACCCTTCTTTCAAAAAAATTATATAACCTGGAGTGAGGGTTATTCTCTATTTTAACCATATGAACAAAATTTTACCACTCTTTTAAAGAGAGTTTTCTATTTTCGTTTTCTTCTTATAAAATTTATTTTAGTACAAGTTCTCATTCGACTATTGTCTTATTTTGGCATCCATTGATGTAGGTGAGTAGGCATAAGAAGTTTGTTCTTGGACCTCATAGGTGAAAACCCTCCTTGATTCTCAGTTATTTTTCATGTCTTTTAAGTTCAATTAATTTCACTTCCATCATTTTATTAACACATAACAATTTCTAACTATTTTTTGTACCTTCTTTGACACGGGTATTCCTAAATATTTTGGCGAAGGAAATTCAATTGGAAAAGCTTAAAATCATAATTTATTTACAACACTTATCTAGCTTTTATAAATTTGTTCCAAGTCGACTATCTAGTTCTTTACCTTGCTTGAGCTCATGATGCTTGCGTCATTTTTTTTTTAGTGTATTATGGAGATGGCACAATTTTGTCTCCATTTCTAGGATAGAAACACATTATGAGGATGGCACAATTTTGTCTCCATTCTAATATTTTTGTTTATATTTAGTTCTCTCTTAAAGGAATTTTTCCAAGAACTCTCTGATATAGAGAACTTGAACTGTATACATGAAATTGTGATTCAATACTTTAATGTAATTATTTTTGTTTGATAAAATGGTTGTTTTATACCTTTTTCCACTATTTTATATTTTAAAGTTTTCCTTTGTCTATTCTGCATAATATTGGCTTCCATAATTTTTTACGTAGAATGATAACAGATATAAATTTGTTTTCCCTTGGTTCTTTCGAAGTCTTTTTATAAATATATACTTCATTACTGTAAACCAAATATTCATCAATTTTTTTTATTATATTATTTCCTATAAGGAATTTTCTTTTCCTTTATATTTCCTTTGATAAATTCCTTTATATTTCCTTTGATAGTATAGCTTATTATTTGTATATAATATTTATGTATTTATTCTTTTATAGAAACGTAGTGAATTTCTAAGTATACGTCCTTCACTAAAACCATTATCTTAATATTGTTATGTCTATATATATATATATATATATAACCAATACCATTCATATAAATAATAATGAGAATACCCTCTTCGCATAATAAAAGAGATTATTCCTATTAATTATTCTTCTTAATAATTCAAGAATATAGGAATAAATATCGACATGAACCAGTGGCTGGGAAATAGATAGCTAAGTATTTGGCTCTTCCCAAACTTGACACGACAACTGCTTGTCCCTTGAGCAACCATGCTTGCAATTCGTTTCTTTGTTTCTTCTTTCTTCTCTTCGGTCTCTTTCCAATTTTTCTCTCATAAATTATGAGACAAAAGAAAGAGAATTCACAGATATTATCCATCCACCACTCTTTGGGTGGTTAATAATTTCCCCCACCTCACCAAATAGTGGTTTCTTTGTTTCTTCTTTCTTCTCTTCGGTCTCTTTCCATTTTTTCTCTCATAAATTATGAGACAAAAGAAAGAGAATTCACAGATATTATCCATCCACCACTCTTTGGGTGGTTAATAATTTCCCCCACCTCACCAAATAGTGGCAGGTAGTTGTCTGCTCATCAATAAGCTAATGTTTCCCACTCTCGAGGACATCCCCGTCTTCTAGGAAACATTTAATTGGCCAATATCATAATTTTTGAATTAAATATAATAACCCAGATTAAATGCCTAGGACTTGATGATGGATAATAATAATTTTTCATCATTAAATTACTACTTTTTCCCTCTTTCCGCTATTTGTACCTAACCATTAATTTCCCATTTTTTTGTCTTTATTTACAAATATTACAACTTTTACAAACAACCATTATCATTAATTCATTACTGATAATTAAAATGTTTGTGTCTTCCATGTAGCATACTTAATCAAATAAAAGAAGAAATAAACTTATGCATAATTATTTACAAACACATAATTAAACCAAGAAATATCACAAATAATAAATCTTTATAATTTTTAAAAGGTTGATTATAAATATTTAACCATTTTCTTAAAACTTTTGAGTTTTTCTTTTCAATAATTCATAATAAATTTTCAAATAGAATAATTTTATCATATAAATGTTAAAGAAAATATTCATTTTGAATTCCTGAAACATTCTTGGGAAAACTTGGAAAATTTTGGCAAAAAGAATTTCCCTGTTCTACAACAAGCCAATCATTTGAAATGAATAAAGGTCATATAGTAATATAAAAGATTTTGATATAATGGTTATATGATGAACAAGAACAAAGAAATCAAAGCCCAAAACTAATCTTAAATCACTAGGTTGCACAATAAAGCAACACAATCTAAGGTGGAAAGGAGAAGGGAGAAAGGGATAAAAACATTTTATGAAAAACAAATAAATTAGTAAAAAAAATGGTTTTTACGTAATAAGAATATTTTTAAATATATTAATATATATTTATTTATAATAGAAATTAAAATATTAATTGGTTTTCTTTTGTATGTTTTTTAATTGTTATTGGGAAACTAGACCATGTTTTTTATTTGTTATTGGGGAAGCTAGAGCATTGGTAATATAGGAGAATGAAAATCTAAAAAATAAAAAGAGACTTAGAAACAACCAAATGTTAAAATATATTTT
This sequence comes from Pinus taeda, assembly GCA_000404065.3. NCBI lineage: Eukaryota > Viridiplantae > Streptophyta > Pinopsida > Pinales > Pinaceae > Pinus > Pinus taeda. The sequence goes on from APFE031591555.1 coordinate 284,611, forward strand.
TGATATCTATACTATTGTTGAATTTGAGTTCCATCACAAGTCTACACATAGTTTAATAACAAAAGTTTTCGATGGACTCTATCATACGATTTCACAAAATATCAAAAAGATCAAAGCTAAACAACATCATCTAGTAGGAAAATGTTAATGAGAGGTGGAGTTATCCACCTCAATAGGATCTAGATCAACATGATTGTTTGGCGTAGTTGGACCTTTTCGTCACCATAATCTAGCTTCAATTCAGGCTAACCTCTCATTCATAGCTTTGTAGTCTAGCTTCAAATCATTCATATATAGTAGAATTTCATTTTTTGTGTAACAACCCTCGTGAAAATTCCATGTAAAAATATATAAATACCATGGATGATGGGACACGTATTCCAAGCTGAATGGTGAGAAAGACATCCTAGTGTGTGTTCATTTGGTTGTTTGTGGCTAAGGAAATTGGCAAAGGCAATGGCTAAGGAATCAAAGAGGAAAAAAGGTATTTTGGCACATTTATTTATGAAAATAATGGAAATTAGGAGAAAAGGAAGGTGAAAGGTCACATGTTTCATGTGAGGAGGAAATTGAAGGAAAATAATGGAAAATGAAGAAAATAGAGGCCTCATTAATGAAAAGGCTTCTGAAGATCAATGGGTAAGAATTGGTTAGTTTAGTTTTGGAACTCTCTCATTATTCTCTCTCTCTCATAATCTTGGACACTTAGAGTTTTCTTGGAGCACTTTGGCATTGGAGCAAGAAAGACAAAGAAGGTAAGAGGAAGCAAAGATCAAGCAGGGAAAGCCAGGATCAAGCAACTACAACAAGCTTCGTTGCAGGCATCAACTTGCATGTGTATTTTCCTTGCTAGATTTGGCAAGCAAGGGATTGCATGTGTTTCTTATCTACCATGGCATGGGTTTTTCCAGGTGTGACATTATTTTCAGCCTAGCCTTGCCATTTCCTAATAGCTTTGATGAGATGGGTTCTCTCATGCATTTCGTGGGGGATGGATGAATTGGATTTGAAGCTGAGTGGGGTGGATCTCCGAATTGACAAACACATGGTGATAGTGGTCCCTGAACCAGATTAAGGATGCACGAAGCCATCGGCCTAGTAACACCTAAACCAGACTGTGGGTTGCGATAAATCCAGATTTTGTGCCTCGGTGGGCCTAGGTATCCTTGTCAGTGAATGGTGGGATATATGATAAAGCCAAGAGGTGGATTTTCTCTCTGTTGATCCTAGTGATTCTAGGATGGGATGCAGTAAAGCCTGGAGAGTATGTCTTGGTGTAGCACCTAGTGATCCCTGGATCAGACTGCGGATGCACGGTAAAGCTTGAGAGACTAGGAGGCACTCAAATTCCTCACAGTGTAGGCGGAGAACTTCAATGGAATCCACATTGATTGGTGTTTTTGATGTGTTCTATGAGTCCCACATTCATGCTTGGAATATGGCACGGGGGTGATTGGCTGAAGAGAACCTTGGCTCAACCAATCTATGGTTGGGTGGAACGTGGCAGTCCCATCTCTGGTTGGTTCATTGCATTCATTAATGAGAGATCCATTCCCTTGATTTTCATGTGTAAAGGTGTTGCTATATTTATGGATTTGATGGCTAATATGTTTATTGTATTTCTATTCCTATTATGTTGGTTATATGCATATTTCATGGTAGCAACAATGTATGGCTCTCAACATATTTTTACTTGTATATGAATGGATAATGTGTTTATGAGTTAATGGAGGATAATGCAGCAAGTGGCATGAGGGAACAATGGTTCATAGAGATTCTCAAATAAGTATGATATCCCTACACTTAATTCTATTATTTACACCTGTAGGTTACATGTTGATGATATGTTTGATGAAATGCCTGTCATGGTTAGTAGGGTTGTGATGATGATATTGTTCATATTATTGCTTTTACATCATTGTTTCATTGCATCCTTACTAATTCTAAGTGATCATTCCATTCTGGGTAGTGTCCTGGGATCTGGGATGAAAAAGGTGGCTCAAATCCTGGAATGCTAGCATTAATGCTAAGACTAACTTGCCTGGGTAGTGTCTGGTAAGCGTTATAAAGCACCTTGGAAATGTCTAGGGTGCGTTAGTCCTGAAACTAACTCACTTGAGCAATGTCTAGGGAGTGTTACCCTGCCCTTAAGTCTCTCAAACAACAATGGGACCTAGGGATATGCAGTCTGAGTGGTTGACTTGTCTTCTGAAGGTTATTTGGATGAAGTTGGATGACTTTATGTGATGTTCCGTCGATTCCATTTCCTTAAAGCCACCAAGGAGGTTGAATCTTATCATAGTGGCCTCTTGTCGCATGTTTACCCCGGCTAGCCAGTTGCTTGGGTAGATGTGGGAGGAGGTTGTTACAGAGTGTTATCAAATCATGCTTCAACTCTCAGACTAAAAGGGTTGAATGTGTGTTGGTCATGCATGCATGTGAGTTGCATGTGTGTCTCTTACACGTATATACTTGCTTCATTTTCTTGATGAAGGATTAGGGTTGTAGTATGGTTATCATGGAGAATTTGATATTGATTTCATGAAGTATATTTGAAATGGGCATGTGACTGACTGTGTATGGATTATATGTCACTTACATGTTAATTTCATGATACCTACTTATATCCTTGTATGTTAGGGTTACATTTTTGAATATTTTGATTACATGCATCAGTCTTGTAGGTTGATTACACGAACTGATTGATTATGTTCGACTACATGTGTTTATGCATAGGTGTAGTTGATTTGGCATCGCATATGCATATTGTTGGTTGCATGTGGAAATGTTCAGAATGGAGTAATGGTTTTTGTCATGCATGGGGCCATGGTTTGTGTAGTTGATATGGTCATGCATTGATGGCTGGACTCTAGCTCGAATGATGTGTATATGGTTTGGTACTCCTCTTTTATGTGTGTATATGTAGTTGTTATGTGTGTATGGTCTTGGTTATGATTATGCATGTATAGTAGGTCAAATAGGCCTTGTGAAGTCATTGTATGAAATTTAGGTCATCATAGTGTTATTGGATGTTATGATGTTAATATGTTGGTTGAGATAGAGCAGGAGATGCATATCATTATAATGAAGTTGCGACATTGGACTTTGGGATAAGAGCATATCATCATACGGTATTGTATGTTTGGAATGCAAGTATGTAGATTAAGGATTTTTATATGCATTAGGTTTATATACCTTAGGTTTATGTACATGTCTTTTTATGTTATGGTTACATTCATGATAGATGTTGGTTGATTAGTGTAGTTATATGCACATGTGTCGAATAGTCAATAATGATAGTAACATGTAGTTATATGCATTGCTATTGTTGTTTATATTAGATAACTCGAAGATTATGCTATATGTTGTTGATGAGTATGTTATAGGTTAAATTTTTTATTGTTATATGACAATTAGCTTGACGACTCGATTTTATGTTGTTGATGAGCATGATATATAGCTTAGTGTCATTATGTGCAATTAACTTGATCATTGGGGTTATTCCATTGAGATATTGATGTTGTAATTTGGATTGGTCATTTATGTGATGGATATGTTCATTGCATTGAAGATATGATGTTATATATATTGTGCTAACCTGGTTTGACCTATGCAAATGGTTAGGGTTGTGATACTCAGGTATGAGTTGACATATTTGTGATATGGTGTCGTACTAATCTAGAATGATCATACATATGTGATTATTATGCATGAATGACATATGCTTATGAGCTTGTAATATGAACATGTTAGTTAGTTACTATTATGGATATCATGATTTATGTTGACATGTTGTAAAGTTATATCTCGCTGACTAGATTAATTATGCAGACAAGATAGCCTCCCTTGAGGTACACTAAGGTATGAGTTTTCTTATGTATCATACTTGGTGTTTCATATTTTATTATTGTTGGCATTATGATACAGTTTTGGCACTATGGCACAGGTGTTGTCCTTGATGGCAACTCACTCAAAGGGCAGATCACAGTTCAGGATCTCAGAATGAAAGAAAATAAGGTATACGCAGGTTCCTCTTATCCAAGTCGCGTATACACGCGGGATCACCGATCAAAAGGCGCGTATGCGTATGCACGCACTTTCATGCACAGAAAAGCGCGTACATGTGGGAAAGCTTTTTTTTTGGGTCCGTGGTATTTAGACCTATGGTTTTGGTCCTTAGTATTGCGTCCAAAGTGTTGAACCCAGGTATTGGGTCCCTAGTATTGGTTCTTAATGGTTTTGGACCATAATTTGAGTAAGGCCTAAGACTATAAAAGGGAAGGAGATCATTTGGCAAGGGAAATTGACTAAGTGTTGAATATCTTAAGAGGAGCAAGATCTGGAATACTGGTGATTGATGTATGGTGCATTGCTAGATCTGAACCAAGGAGGAACCTGAGCGCTTAAAGATGGATAAGTTCTATTGATGGATCAAGATTTTATGACTTGAATAGTAGTATCTCTGTAACCTTTGATCTGTTATAATTGGCGCATGATTAGATCTATAAATCTGATAATCTGGGTATAACTGATGTCTAATTAATTAAAAGGGTAAATTATCTTTTATAAGATCTATATGATGGTTCGGCGAGGTATAGGCACGTATACACGCAGGTTCAGCAACTGAAGGAAGTGTATACACTGGTTGGCATTGATACAGCTGTGTATGTACGCAGGTTACTGCATAGTAAAGTAGCGTACATTTCATGAAATATGCTTTAGCTGCTTCTGTTTATTGTTGCAGTGTTTTGGGTTCAGAGTTGGTGTCTGGTTATTGTTACTGCTTTCTAGTTACAGCATTCTGAAAAGTGTTTTGGTTGATTCTATATTGGGTTGTACAAAGGAGATTGATTGTTGCAGATATACTCGATGTATGATTGATGTTATTCATGGATCCAGTCTGAAAATTTATGAAATGTGGTCCCTGGAAGAAAAGAGAAGGTTGTAGCCTTCTGCAGGTAGCAGCCTGTGTACTAGTACCTCAGCTAGTACAAGAGCTAAAGGGGGTTGTAGCTCCCTTCCAGGTGAAGCTGGAGAATGAGAGAAGGTTGTAGCCTTATGTAGGTAGCATCTTGCATACTGGTATAAGATTGCACCAGTACAGAATCATTGTAAAAAGAAGCTTCTAATTGAAAGAAGATAGAGACAAATTGCAGCAGGTGATTTTCACCCACATTGGGTTTCCACCTTACATCTTGTGTTCTTTTGTGTGACTGTCTGCTCTATTTTTCCGTTCCTGGTTACTGTTTATATGGTTCTGACACACAGATTAATGATCAACATCTGAAGAATAAATTAAAATTATAAGTCTACAAGTTATACACGAGTTTCATTAACCATGGTTGCGTATACACGTTGTTTTCACTAGCTGAAGTAGTGTATACAGATTTTTGTGTGAATTGAAAAGGAATTTAATAATACTGATTCACCCCCCCCCCCCTCTCAGTATTATTTCCAACAATTGGTATCAGAGCAGGTCCTTCAGAAGAAGCTTGACCGCTTGAAGGAAGATCTATCATCATGAGCAACTACGAGAGAGAGGCATCCATCAGGCCACCAATTTTTGATGGGAGCAACTTCATCTATTGGAAGGTAAGAATCACAACCTATCTTCAATCCCTTGGTACAGAAGTTTGGGATATTGTGGAAAGAGGATATACATTTCCATTAGCAACTCCTACAGATACGGCTGGTAAAAAGCAGTATGAAACAAATGCGAAGGCTTTCAATACTCTATTAGGGAGTCTATCTCAATCAGAATTCGTCAAGGTTATGCAGCTCAAAAACGCAAAAGAAATATGGGACAAGATCGCTCTGAGCTATGAAGGAGATGAACAAGTAAAATGAGAAAAACTACAAATGCTTAGAATTCAATATGAAAGTCTCAGAATGCACAATGATGAAAGTGTGGCTAACTATTTCCTACATATAGATGAGATTTTAAATTGTATGAAAAACTTGGGTGAAGAAATAAAAGAAGTTGTTTTTGTTGAAAAGGTTCTAAGATCTTTGTCTTCTAAGTTTGATTCAAAAGTTTCTGCCATAGAAGAAAAGCAGAATCTACAGAGCCTTACCATGTCTCAACTGCACGGAATTCTAACTGCTTACGAAATGAGAAAAGGCAAACCATCAGACAGGAGAGAAGCCGCATTCAAAGCCTCAGGAAAAGGAGATTACAATGAGTCAGGATATATGTCAGAAGAAGAGGAAGAATCAAACTTTGCCAAGAACCTTCAACGAGGAACTAGAAGATTCAGAGGTAAGTTTCGTTTCAAATGCTTTGCTTGTGGAAGAGTCTGTCACTATGCTGCAAAGTGTCCTCATAAAGATAAATTAGACAAAGGTAAGCAACCTGTTAGATGGAACAGAAAACAGAATGTAAGTAAGAAAAGCTATTACACACATGAAGACAGTGATGGATTGTCAAATAGTGATGAAGATGAACAAGGTAATGATGATAGGATTTTGATGGCTTTTGAAGATGATGACTTCTTGGATGCTAAAGATGAAGAAGATCTTTATGAAGAAATTTCTAAACTCAAAATTTTCTTAGAAGAAAATAACATGATTATAGACACTCTGACATTCCAACTTGCTGAAAGGGAAAAACATAATGAAAAGCTAGAATGTGAAATTGTGGGGCTGATATTGAGAAAACAAAAGCACTTAATCTTAAATTTGCTAAAGGGTCTGAAACTTTAGATGAGATTATCAAAGTGCAGCGTTCTCCTCTAATCAAGACAGGTCTTGGATATACTGAAAAAACATCTCAAGCTCATAAGCAAGTACAGAAGCCATCCACCTCCAAAATTTATCTTGATGTTGCAAAGGAAAGTGAACGGGCTGACAATCAACAGCAAAAGCATAATACAGATCACCAGGTAAATCAGGGACAATTTACTTCAAGAATGAACAAAGATTACCAGGTAAATTAGGGGCAATCTACTTCAAGGATGAACAGAAGCTACAACCAACCACAGGTAAATCATTCTCAATCTGCCTCAAGAAGGGATGTCTATGGAAACTACAATTGTTTGGTCGGTAGGTTTGATAATTGCAGAAATTTCTTCAATGGCCAATGTTTCTCTTGTCATAACTTTGGTCACAAAGCTGCTCAATGTGTTACCTACAAGACCATCATGACCAGAGAAGCTCAAAAACAGAGTATGACTAGGATCATGAAAAGAACCTACAATAACTTTTATGCTCTTGAAAATGAAATAGAATGTTCTATCTGTAACAACTTCGATTATGAAGATTTTGAATGCAGGAGTAGGTTCCGGCAAACAACTCAGAAGGAGCATGCTTCATTGAGTCCCAAAACATGGAAAAAGAAATAACCGCAACCAAAAATATGTGGGATAGCCTTATATGCAGAAGGACAAGAAAATCAATGGTACATTGACAGTGGATGCTTGAAACATATGACAGGTGATAAAGAAAAACTTCAGTCATATACTGCCTTAGAAAAGGAAAAGAAGGTCTCATTTGGAAATAACACCCCTGCATTCATAAAAGGTAAAGGTTATGCTTGTTTGAAAGATAAGGTCAAAGCTAGAAATGTTATGTATGTTGATGGCTTAAAGCATAATCTATTGAGTGTCAGTCAAATGTACGATCAAGGAACTGAGGTAATATTTTGATCAAATGGATATATTGTTCGTGAGCTTGATATAGGAAAAACAGTGATCAAAGGCATCAGAACTCCAAATAGTTTATACATATTCAAAGAAGGAGAACAACAATGCTATCTAAGCAAGAATGATGAACACTGGCTATGGCACAGAAGATTGGGGCATCTTAGCTTCTCTTAGATAAGGAAAGCATGCAAATATCAGGCAGTTCGTGATCTTCCTGACATTAGAATTCCAGACAATACAATATGCAAATCATGTCAGTTTGGTAAACAAACCAGAACAAATTTCCCTGAAAAGGAAGGATCAGCTAGCAGGCCACTTGAACTTGTCCATACTAATATATGTGGTTCAACTAGGAAGAGGTCACCTCGAGGAGAAGAATACTTCATATTGTTCATTGACGACTTCTCAAGGATGTGTTGGATAGGACTCATGAAGTATAAAGATGAAGCTTTCGAAAAATTCAAATCATTCAAAGCCTTAGTTGAAAACAAATCAAATCGCAGAATCAAATGCCTCAGGTCTGATCGAGGAGGGGAATTTACCTTAGATGAATTTTTCGATTTTTGTGAAGAACATGGAATAAGAAGGGAATTTTCTACTGCAAGAATGCCTCAACAAAATGGAGTAGTGGAAAGGATGAACAGAACGGTTCAACAAATGGCTCGTGCTATGCTTGATGAATCTGGAACTCCCGCAACCTTCAGGGGTGAAGCCGCATTTGCTGCAGTTACTATTCTTAACAAGACAAACATCCAGGTAAACAACACTCAGACTCCTTATGAGCTTTGGTATGGTAAGACTCCCACGGTAAAATATTTCAAAATTTTTGGAAGTAAATGCTACATCAAAAGGACTGATGAAAACCTAGGCAAGTTTGAACCTAGAGCAGATGAAGGCATTCTCCTTGGTTACTCTCCCCAAAGCAAAGCATATAAGTGTTATAATAAAAGACTTGGAAAATTTGTGGAAAGTATCGATGTAGTGGTTGATGAAGAAGGAAACACTCCTAGGCAAGTAAAACCTGAAGAGTTCGAAGATGATGATGAGGACTATCCTTCAACATCAAATCAGAGTCATGACAAAGAAGAAACCCATGAGGCACAAGAAGAAGAGATAAGGATAGAAGAAAAGACTCCATCCAAGTACGTTCAAAAGAACCATCCAGAAACTCAAATTTTGGGACAGAAAAAGGTAGGTGTACAAACAAGAAGAACCATTTCAGAAGCTTCAAGCTATCTAGCATTTCTCTCCTCCACCAAACCACAAAATGTAAGAGAGCCATGCAAAGATGAATGTTGGGTAAAGGCCATGGAGGAAGAACTCGAGCAGATTGAAAAGAATAACACTTGGGAGTTGGTTCCTAGACCAAAAGATAAGAAT